>JAJPGS010001935.1:2442500-2705000 GCA_028654335.1 Alnus rubra | reverse complement strand
AGAGTCCGACTCGCGTAATAGATGACATGGGGGATCTTATCAATGCGCTGCCCCAAAACAGCTCCAACCGCGTAGTCTGACGCGTCACACATGATCTCAAAAGGTGTGCCCTAACTGGGGGGCCGAATGATAGGTGTGGATGTCAAAATCTTCTTCAAGGCCCCAAATGCCTTCTTGCAGTCCTCATCAAAAATAAATGGGGCCTCCTTTACCAATAACTTGCACAAGGGCCGGGCAATTTTGCTGAAGTCCTGGATGAATCGCCTATAAAATCTTGTATGGCCCAGAAAAGAGCGAACCTCTTTCACCGTTCGTGGAGGTGGAAGGTTGGATATCAGATCCACCTTCGCCTTGTCAACCTCTATCCCCCGATGAGAGATGACGTGCCCAAGTACGATCCCTTACTTTGCCATAAAATGACACTTCTCCCAGTTGAGCACTAGGTTCTTCTCTTTGCACCTCACTAAGACTAGAGTGAGGTGGTGCAAACACTCCTCAAAAGTTGAACCGAAAACCGAGAAGTCGTCCATGAATATCTCAAGAAAGACGCTGATCATACACAGCTGAAAGGTAGCCGGTGCATTGCATAACCCAAAAGGCATGCGTCGGTAGGCGAACGTCCCAAACGGATAAGTGAAGGTCGTCTTCTCTTCGTCTTCAAGGTCCACGGGGACCTGGTTATATAAGGAATAACCATCCAAAAAGCAGTAGTACTCGTGCCCAGCCAATCGCTCTACCATCTGATCAATGAATGGAAGAGGAAAGTGGTCTTTCCTGGTGGCGGTGTTCAGCTTGCGGTAGTTGATGCAGACTCTCCATCCGGACTGGACTCGAGTTGGCACCAACTCGCCCTCCTTGTTCTGCACGACCATTGATGAGTGTCAAATATTGCATATGTGGACCCCTTAATTTGCATTTACTAAACCTTTAGTTTTGTTATTTTTTAATGTTTTTGGTTAGTTTTGGTATTTTAGTATTTTGCAGGTCATTGAGAGAAAACAATAGCTTTAAGGTGAAAGAAAGCACACTTTGAGAAGACCTAGAGGATGTGGGTATGTTCAACCAAATCAAGGAGATGACTAAATCGGAATTTCTCTAATTGGAGTCAAAATCGGATTAGAATTCAGATTCTGCACATGTCATAGTATTTTGGCCATAACTTTCAGTTCAGGTATCCGATTAAGGTGAATCAAGTGGCGTTGGAAATCTAACTCAATTTTATACAAATCCTTATGAAATAGGATTTTCCTAATTCAGATTTCTGCTATACTAAAAGTGCCCCGCAATAAAAGGCAGCAAATCTGGACGAATTTTGAGTCCTTTTCCTTCTTGGATTGTGTTTTGAGTTTCCTACTCAAACTAGAAGACTAACCTCCGATTTTTCTAGAAATTATAGGGCTTCTAGGATTTTTTTTCTCCCTATAAATAGACCTCTAAGCCTCATGAAAAAGGGGGGAGCTAGAGACCAAAATATTCTTTTCTTTTTAGTTTAGTTTTTCTTTAGTTTAAAATTTATTTTTCATAGTCATGTGTAGCTAGTTTTTCAACTAAGGTTGAGGATGAAGCCTCACCATTGAAGAGCAACAATATTTTCATGTAAGTTTATACTATCCGGTTTTATTTGGTTTAATTTTTTCAATGTTTTACTTCTTTTCAATTTGTGGGATGATTTTTGGATATCTTTTGTGATTTGAGGATACATTTGATGATTTGAGATAATTTCACATAATTGATTGCTTCGGTTTTTATTTATCAAAACGTTGGATATTCATTGTGTTTCGTTCTACGGATACATTTGATGATTTGGTTTAAACCGGATATCTTTTGTGATTTGTGCAAAGAACGGATTCATTGAATGATTTAATGATTTTTTAAGCATAGTAGAACATACCTAAGATTTGTATGGTGAGAACTTCGGATGTGTATTGATGAACATGAGAATATGTTGCTATGATTTGGTGGGTGTGGATTCCAAAACCTTAGTACATTTTCTTTTCTTTTATTTTACTTTATTTAGTTTATATTTTCTTTATTTATCAAAATCTATTAATTTTTGGAACTAGGTTAAGATTTAATTAATTTAGTCATAAATTTGTTTTCAAGAACACAATTTCCTGTGGGATCGACCTCGCACTTGCAAAACCCTTTATTACAAACGATTCGTGCACTTGAGAGTACAATTAAAATTCACATCAAGTTTTTGGTGCCGTTGCCGAAGAATTGTTTGAATTTTTGAAAACTGTTTATTTCTAAATTGATTTTATCTTTCTACTAGTTGTAATTAGGATTTTTTTTTGTTTTTGTTATTCCTATTTCTATAAAAAAAATAAAATTATCTTTTCTTTGTTTTGCTTGTTTTTATTTTATTTTATTGTTATTTAAAAAATAAAAAAATAAATAAAATTGGTTGATGTTTTATGTGGGATATTTGCAAGTTAAAAAAGTGAGAGTAAAGCATGGATTTTTCTTATGATAATTATACCAATTTTTCTGCACAACATGCTTCGCCTAGTGGTAGGACACCTGCTCCTATCAACTACAATCACAATTTTTACCCACATAAACCATGTTCATATTGCTCCAATCCTTATCATCGTTCTAGTAATTGTCCTTCATGGGGACAATTCTGCAATCCTTCTTATGAGTAGATGAACACAATTTTCTCCAGTCCGGGTTTCGATTCAAATTCCAATGTTTACAATTCGGACTGGAGGAACCATCCTAATTTCTCGTGGCAAGCTCAAGCCATGGGAAATTGTGCTCCCTAATACCATAATCTGCACCATCCCGAGTATCCGCAGATCAATCACCAATCTTCTCCTCCTTCATCCTACAATTATCCGGCACAAAGATTATCATTGGAAGAAACAGTCAAAGCATTTATTCAGACAAGCAACCGAAATATACAAGAGCTTAAGAAGGTAACCATGAGCAACAACCAGATGATGCAAGAGCTTAAGAGTGTCACCATGAGCAACGACCAGATTATGCAAGAGCTTAAACAGAGTAGAGAAGAGCTGAAGAATGCCACTATGAGCAATAACCGGGCTATGCAACAGCTTAAGACCGCCTCTATAAGCGATAACGAGAATATACAGAATCTTGCCAAGATAGAAGAACATATTGATTATCTGGTTGCTGAATTCAACAGAATGGAGGAAAAAGAGCTTCAAAGTCAGTTGATGGCCGAAGGGCACTACATGATTGATGAGGATGATGCTAGCCATTCTTGTCATGAGCATGTCTCTGACACTACCATACTCGAGAGTAAGGAAATTGTGGATAACAATGAGGAGGAAGGAAAAGATGAGCAAATTGAGCACATAGGGGAAGAAGGAAAAGATGAGCAAATAGTGAATGACATAGAGGAGCAAGAAGAGAAAGATGAGCAAATTGAACACAGAGACCAAATTGAACAAGAGGAGCAAGTTGAACATAAAGAAAAAATTGAGCCCCCAGCAGATACAAGTCTGTCCAATGACAAGGAAGTGAGTACTGACGCTCATTCCTTCATCATTGTCCCTCTTGAGACACATCATGAATCCAAAGCTTTAATTCTTCAATGTCTCAAAGTGCCATCGTATGCTAAGATTCTCAAGGATTTATGCAGACAATGGCATAAATCTAGGAATCATCATCCCAAGAAAATATTTTCAAGCAAGCAAGTTGGCTACCTACGATGGGGAAACATCCTCCTAGAGTGCTATCAAATTTTAAAGAAGAAATGGTGGAAGGGATTGGTTGGACATCCACATGATCGAGGAAGGTATGGTAATTTTTTATTATTTTGATTTATTTTCTGCATTTAATTTCTGAGTCTTTTTCCTTTTTTATTTTATTTCTTGTCATTTTATTTTTTGAACTGACAGCAATTAACCTTTTGATGTTTGTTTCTATGAGAAAATATTGCTGGTAGTTTTGTTGACAGGTGTTTTGGTGTTTAAGTTTGGGGGACGCCCTGACCTTGTTCACACCTTGATGTTTCCTTACTTCTGGTAATGTATTTCTAAACTACACATTGAGGGCAATGTGTAATTCAAGTTTGGGGGTATGGAAAAACACTCTGTCTATTTGTTTGTTTGTTTATAACAATGTTTATTTGTCTTTTTGTTCTAAAAACTTTTCAAAAAAGAAAAGAAAAGATTGTGTTATGTTGTTGTTTGAGCATGATTACATCACAACTGTAGTTTCCATATCATTGATTTGTTTAACATGTTGAACACTTCATATCATTAAAAATCTGAATCTTTTAACTCACATGTTGGATTAGAGAGACTTCACTTGTTTGAATTATTTCTCACAAGCACATTAGCATTGGTTCTATGAGGTATGAGATTTGAATTGAGGAATGTGTGTCTTGAGATTTGTAGGATGATTTGTTGATGAAACCTTGGCTTAAATTAAAAAAAAAAAAAAAAAAAAAAAGAAG
The DNA here is from genome assembly GCA_028654335.1 of Alnus rubra. Classification (NCBI taxonomy): domain Eukaryota; kingdom Viridiplantae; phylum Streptophyta; class Magnoliopsida; order Fagales; family Betulaceae; genus Alnus; species Alnus rubra. The sequence continues at coordinate 2,700,571 of JAJPGS010001935.1, read as the reverse complement.
AAGAAGAAGAAAAAAAAACAATAATATCATCAGTTTGGGTTCTCATTGAGTAATCGGGCCTCTTGCCTCATTAAGCATTGAGTGTTCACGTCAAAAGATAAGTAATTCAATTTGGTTGATTGAATGACTAGTTTGACTTCGTAGCCTTTTTGACTTGAGTAATTAAGTCCTTAGGCTTGTTTGAATTATTTCTCACAAGCACATTTGCATTGGTTCTGTGAGGTATGAGATTTGAATTGAGGAATGTGTGTCTTGAGATTTGTAGGATGATTTGTTGATGAAACCTTGGCTTGAATTAAAAAAAAAAAAAAAAAAAAAAAAGAAGAAGAAGAAGAAGAAGAAAAAAAAACAATAATATCATCAGTTTGGGTTCTCATTGAGTAACCGGGCCTCTTGCCTCATTAAGCATTGAGTGTTCGCGTCAAAAGATGAGTAATTCAATTTGGTTGATTGAATGACTAGTTTGACTTCGTAGCCTTTTTGACTTGAGTAATTAAGTCCTTAGGGATGTTTCTACATCTAGTGCCCTAAGACCATCTGGTTTGGGAGTCATTGGCCCAACACTCGTTACATGGGTCAAATAGAAAGCTTAAGGGAGTCAGACATTGCGAAGCCTACAAAAAAAAAAAAAAATTGATTTAAGCCTTGGTTGTTTCATCTGATAAGATTCCTATGAATTTTGGGGTATACAAACTTTGAGAAAATTGAAACCTCATGAATCTATGTTAATTTCACTTTACACTTATTTGAGCATGAGTGGTCTCAATTTTTCAACTATGAGTTAAATGATTTTTGATGTCATGATGATGTGAGTATGTTGTTCAGTTTGTTAAACTTACTCATGATGTCTGAACCATGTGTTTGTGTGGATTCTTGTTTTTCAACAAAATAGTGCTTTCAAATGTTTGTGGGTATCATTCCTGGCAAACCCTCACGAGACTTCACTCGTCCACTAGGGAGTCCTAGGGGTTTAAAAGGTTTGTTGCATACGCTAAATGCAATCGTTTCTCCAACGAAAGAGGATTTATGTTTCAAGCTTTCATTTTATGTTATGTTATGTTTTGTTTTGTTTTGCTAAGGGACTAGCAAAATGTAAGTTTGGGAGTATTTGATGAGTGTCAAATATTGCATATGTGGACCCCTTAATTTGCATTTACTAAACCTTTAGTTTTGTTATTTTCTAATGTTTTTGGTTAGTTTTGGTATTTTAGTATTTTGCAGGTCATTGAGAGAAAACAATAGCTTTAAGGTGAAAGAAAGCACACTTTGAGAAGACCTAGAGGATTTGGGTATGTTCAACCAAATCAAGGAGAGGACTAAATCGGAATTTCTCTAATTGGAGTCAAAATCGGATTAGAATTCAGATTCTGCACATGTCACAGTATTTTGGCCATAACTTTCAGCTCAAGTATCCGATTAAGGTGAGTCAAGTGGTGTTGGAAATCTAACTCAATTTTATACAAATCCTTATGAAATAGGATTTTCCTAATTCGGATGTCTGCTATGCCAAAAGTGCCCTGCAATAAAAGGCCTCAAATCTGGACGAATTTGGAGTCCTTTTCATTCTTGAATTGTGTTTTGAGTTTCCTACTCAAACTAGAAGACTAACCTCCAATTTTTCTAAAAATTCTAGGGCTTCTAGGATTTGTTTTCTCCCTATAAATAGACCTATAAGCCTCATGAAAAAGGGGGGGATCTAGAGACCAAAATATTCTTTTCTTTTTAGTTTAGTTTTTCTTTAGTTTAAAATTTATTTTTCATAGTCATGTGTAGCTAGTTTTTCAACTAAGGTTGAGGATGAAGCCTCACCATTGAAGAGCAACAATATTTTAATGTAAGTTTATACTATCCGATTTTATTTGGTTTAATTTTTTCAATGTTTTACTTCTTTTCAATTTGTGGGATGATTCTTGGATATATTTTGTGATTTAAGGATACATTTGATGATTTGAGATAATTTCACATAATTGATTGCTTCGGTTTTTATTTATCAAAACGTTGGATATTCATTGTGTTTTGTCCTACAGATACATTTGATGATTTGGTTTAAACCGGATATCTTTTGTGATTTGTGCAAAGAACGGATTCATTGAATGATTTAATGATTTTTTTAAGCATAGTAGAAGATACCTAAGATTTGTATGGTGAGAACTTCGGATGTGTATTGATGAACATGAGAATATGTTGCTATGATTTGGTGGGTGTAGATTCCAAAACCTTAGTACCTTTTCTTTTCTTTTATTTTACTTTATTTAGTTTATATTTTCTTTATTTATCAAAATCTATTAATTTTTGGAACTAGGTTAAGATTTAATTAATTTAGTCATAAATTTGTTTTCAAGAACACAATTTCCTGTGGGATCGACCTCGCACTTGCAAAACCCTTTATTGCAAACGATTCGTGCACTTGCGAGTACAATTAAAATTCACATCAAGTTTTTGTTACTCCAACTCGCTTGGGCACGACATGAATAGGGCTCACCCATTTGCTGTCAGAAATTGGATAGATGATGCCTGCATCTAATAACTTGATTACTTCTCCCCTCACAACTTCTTGCATGGATCGGTTGAGCCGTCTCTGTGGCTCCCTCGATGGTTTGGTGCCTTCCTCCAGATGTATCTTGTGCATTACCACCGAAGGGTTGATTCCCTTAATGTCGTCAATGGTTCAGCCTATAGCTTCCTTGTGCTCTCTTAAGACGTCTAACAACCTCTCCTCCTGAGCAGCATGAAGATCTGAAGCTATGATCACAGGTAAAGTCTCTACTGGATCGAGGAACTTATACTTGAGATTGTCCGGTAGAGGCTTAAGTTCTTTCTTTGGAGGCTCAAGTACTGCTGCCTCCTCTTTCTCATTGCTCTCCAGAGGAGCAAACTCTAAAATGGCATTGGCTTGCTCAAGTAACATGTCCAAGTCCAAATCATCTCCGAACTGAGCAAAGCATGCCTCCAGGGGGTCTTCCGTGCTTGATTCTTCAATAACTTCTTCTATGATCTCCTCAATCAAGCAGGCACTTCTGATCTCATCGCATTCCCTCGGCTTCTTGCTGATGTCAAAGATATTCAGCTCCACTGTCATATTGCCGAAGGAGATCTTCATTACCCCCGTCCTACAGTTGATCAGGGCGTTAGTCGTAGCTAAGAATGGTCGCCCGAGGATCACCGGTATTTGAACTCCAACGTTCTGTACCGGCTCTGTATCTAGCATTATAAAATCCACGAGGAAATAAAACTTGTCCACCTTAATCAAAACATCTTCCACTATTCCCCGTGGTATCTTAACTGACATGTCAGCCAACTGTAGTGTCATGGAGGTGGGCTTCAATTCTCCTAAACCTAATTGCTGGTAAACTGAATAGGGTAGGAGACTGACACTGGCTCCAAGGTCAAGCAGAGCCTTCTCAATGTGGCTAACTCCTATCGTGCAAGAGATAGTAGGACATCCAGGGTCCTTATACTTGATAGGCAGCCTACATTGGAGGATTGAACTGACTTGCTCGGTCAAACAAACTTTTTTCGGGACATTGTTTTTCCGCTTGACGGTGATCAAGTCCTTCAAGAACTTGGCGTAAGATGGCACTTGCTGGATGGCATCCAAGAACAGGATGTTGATCTGCACTTGCTTGAACACCTTCAGAATGTCCTCAAACTTTTCTCCTTTCTTGGGCGCGAGAAGTCTGTCAGGGTAAGGCGCATTAGGTATAAACGACCTAGGAGGAGTCTCTATGGTCGGAGCTAATGTAGATGGCTCGGCATTTCTCTTCTCTGCGCTCCAGCTTCCTTGTCCTTCTTGTGCAACAGGGTTCTCTTCAGGAAGAACCACTTGGTTATCCACTTGTCTCCCTAACCTAAGTGTGACAACGGCTTGCACATGCTCCTGCCCGTGCACTGCATTTGATGAACTTCCCTCATGGAACTACAACTTTGGATTCGGCACCGGCTGACTAGGGAGCTTTCCCTTCTCTCTCTCCCCCAGGTGACTAGCAATTTGCCCAATCTTGGTCTCCATCTTGGCAATAGCTTGAGTGTTCACCATGGTAGCATTCTCACATCATTGATGGATTGCCCTATAAGCTGTATGAAGGCCTTGAGAGTGTCTTCCAGAGTGGATTGTGAAGAAGAGGCATGGGTTTGAGTAGGGGCTTGGTATGATGGTGCTAGCTGGGTAGGACGACTTTGCTAGTGAACCTGTTGATGAAATCCAGGGGGGTATTGAGTGTGGGATTGGTGAGGAACTCCCCCTTGAGTCATAGGCTGGTTCTGCTTCCATGAGAAATTAGGGTGGTTTCGCCACCCTGGATTGTAGGTCTCGGAAAAGGGTCCATTGACTTGCTTCCTATAGTCGTTGAAAGCGTTCACTTGCTCCATTGGTGACTCGACAAAAGCTGGCAAAGATGGGCAAGTCCGTGCTAAGTGCATGAGACTAGCACAGATGGAACATCAATCAACGTGGAATGGGTTGGCAGCACTAATGGATTTGCTTACAACTAGAGCTTCGACCTTCTTTGTGAGAGCATCTATCTTCATCTTTAACTCAACATCTTCTTTCACCTCATAGATGCCTCCCTTTTTCTGAATGCGAGCAGCTTTATCTCGACAGCTTGAAAAATACCACTGTTAGGAATTGTCGGATAACTGATCTAAGGTCCTATACGCCTCCTCTCCCGTTAAACTCAGAAATGCACCTCCGTTCATCGACTCGATCATGCTACGGTTGGATTGAGTTAATCCTTGATAGAAAAATTGTACAAGTCTCCATTTCTCGTATCCATGTGGAGGGCATTTAATTAGCATGTCATGAAATCTCTCCCAACTCTCAGAAAATTTCTCATCTTCTTCTTGAGTAAATGAGCTTATTTCCTTCCTACACTCATTGACTTTGGACATGGGGAAAAATTTGTTGTAGAACTTGTTCAGCAAGTTCTCCCAAGAAGTGATGGAACCAGGCATGTTTGAATCCAACCATGCCTTGGCTCTATCATGGAGTGAGAAAGGAAATAGCCTAAGATGCACAGACTCTTCAGAAAAATTTTGAAATTTGAAGGTGGAACAGATGTCTTTGAATTTCTTCACATGGCTATAAGGATTTTCGAGTTCCAAGCCATAGAATGCGGGTAGGAGTTGGATGACATGGGGCTTAAGGTCAAAGTGAGTGGCATTGGTTAGGGGTAACACTATACATGAAGGAAAATTTGTTGCAACGGGTGCAAACAAATCCCTAAGTGTCCTAGTATGATCAACGTTTTCTCCCCGATTCCTCTCATTCTCACCCGCATGCATGTTATCTCCCATCTCAACAGAATTTCTAAGTCTTCTCCTAAGAGTTTTTTCAATCTCGGGATCTAAAGATGTCAAGTCTAGATTCAAAGATCTTCTACCAAGCATGCACCAACGTACAAACAATTATTTAACCAAAAAGACAAACAAAATAAATAAAGAGAAGAAATTGCAAATAGGGAACAAAATTCTCCAAGGTACAATCTAGGTTAGTTCCCAGGTAGGTGAGGGGGGTCACACTGGACACACTTAAATCCCAATACCTTTCCTTGCCAGAATTCACCTTGACATTGCCCTTAGATAGCTAAGTAGACCCACACTAGCAATTTTTTTTTTTTTTTTTTTTTTTTTTTTTTTTTTTTTTAAGATTAAAAGAAAAAGAGCACAAACAAATTAAGAAAAATAAATACTAACACAAATGCATATAATGACACAAAGGTAGCAACAATGGCAAAAATTAAAATTTACAAGATTGGACCAAAAAATGTTTTGGCAAAAATTTCTGCTACTGAACTTATCCAAGAGCTACCTCCTGTGTTGAAGTTGATCGATCAGATGTACTAGTCGATCGATCGATTGTCGATCGATCGAATCCTTGGTCGATCGATCGAATCTTTGAAACTTTGCAGGACCAGGAACAGAAACAGAAATAGAACATAAATTTTCTCTTTTTTTTTTTTTAGCACAAATCAAAAACTAATAGACAGTAATATGAAGCATCAAACTACACAAATTTTTTAATTAAACTAAAATAAACTAAGAGAAATCAGACAAACAGTAAAATGATGTAAAACAGAAACAAAATATGAACAAAATAGACTAGAGAAAAGAAATACTTACCCAATTTCGAGCTGCTGCTGTGTGCAGAAAAATAGATCGATCGAAGTTGAGTTCGATCGATCGACTTTCGATGAATCGATTTATGAGTCGATCGATCGACTTTACAGGGCACTCAGAAAGCTGTAGCAACTGCAGAAACAAATCTGGGAGAAACAAAAGAGAAACTTAGAACACAGAACAGAAGCTAAACAACAGAAAAATGAAACAAAAATCTATCTAACTAGTAGAAAAACAAAATCAATCAAACAAAAACCAATTTTTGAACCGATTTCCCGGCAACGGCGCCAAAAACTTGTTGTGCAAATTATAATACTCGCAAGTGCACGAATCGTTTGCAATATAGCGTTTTGCAAGTGCGAGGTCGAATCCACAGGGAAATGGTCAAAAGTTAGTGTTTTGCTTAATCAACCTTATTCTAACCTAGTTCCAAGAGTTTGAGGGGTAAACATGCACCAAAAATGCTAAGTTAAAGAGGAAGAAATGAAATATGTAAAAAGGGACTAAGGCTAGTGAATTCACCAAACCAAATCCAACAACTCACACTCTTGGTTTCCACTTGAACACCCAAAGAACATTAAGCTTAGGGTGTCATTCAAGTTTCTCAACCATAAACCTTAGAACAATTAAATGAATCCAACTCAAAGATAAATCACAAAGAGTACCCATTTGAAATCAAATCATCCATTGTATCCATTCAAAGAATAAATCACAATGGATATCGTCTTTCAAACCGATAAAACAATGTATCCATCGGTTGAAACACATCAAATGTCCTATTTCTACTACCAACCACATTCATTGGAAAAGATAAAGCATTAAATGAATGGAACTTGAACAACATAATGATATAACATTAAATGTGCAAGTAGTACTATAAGAGTGTGAGTGTCATCAATGAAGAGGTTTCATCCTCAACCTTAGTTGAGAGTTCTAGCCTCCCATGACTAAGAACACCACAAAAACTTGAAGAACAAACATGAAAATAGAAGAAAAGCTTTACAAAGACAAATGTCTAAAGAAAAGAGCTATTGAAATAAACTACAAAATGCACGAAATTAAACCTAGCTACTGCTCTCTGAACTCTCCCAACAATGAGGCATGGCTATGGCTTTATAGAAGGAAATTAGGGTTAGAAACCCATGTAAAATGACTCCTCTAACCCGCTCTAGGGTTCCTCTCTTGCTAGAAACAACCAAGGTCACGAAACCAGCGTGTTCTACTGCGAAAATCAGAGGGAGAACTGCTTTTTGTCATGGAGAAGCTCATGATTGAGTGTTCTGGCGCGCTTCTGCAAAAGTAAGTTCTGGAAAATTTCGATCGATCGACTTCGGGCAAAATTTCGATTGATCGACTTTTCAGGACTTCTGAATTTCCAAGCATTTCCACATGAAATTTTGTCATTCCTCTCTTATTGACCTATAAAACACAAAAACATAAGAAAATAGCAAGGCTAAAGGTCTAACTAATGTAAATCAAGGGGTCCAAATATACGATATTTGGTACTCATCAGTGAGCTCCCCAGCAATAGACTTAAATCAAACTAAAATAACGCTGGAATAATTACAAAGGGTAAAAAATGAGTCAAACAAGTGATTTGGTCATCTCAAAGGACCTCATAAGGCAGTTACAGAAGCTAAACGTCTTTTCTATGCAGAGGAGTATATGCTCCATCTATGCTTTCATTAAGCCTAACACTTGGCATGCTGCCCTTGTTATCCCTTAACCCTTAAGGAAAAGCAAAAAAAAAGAAAAAAAAGAAAAGAAAAAACTTTAGCCACATAAACGGCAAGAGCATCTCTGACTAGTGATTATTGTAGCTAGTCAAAATATTATTTATTTATTTATTTTAATTACTAGTTTTTCAATACAAATTCTAATAGATTATCTATCACATTTTCTAATTTCATTAAAATATTATTTTTCACTATATTTTTATCGTGAAAGTTGAGTGAGAGAGAGAGAGGGGGGTGGGGGGGGGGGGGAAGAGAAAAGAATAAAAAAAATACTAAACCTACGTTAAAGAATAAAATGGATGAAGATGCTCTATATTTAGTTATTATGAGCCATATGAAGGATTAGAAGATGCTCTAAGTCCTGCCCCTTCTTAGTTTTTGGTCATAAAACTTGTTGCATCAAATATATTAAAATTGAAATGTCTACACACTAATGTTACAAACATGAATATGATCTTTTAGTGTATTCTAAGTCCATATATATGACTAATGGGATTTTATTTTATTTTTCTTTCTCTCTCTCTCTCTCTCTCTCTCTCTCTCTCTCTCTCTCTCTCTCTCTCTCTCTCCCTCTTTAGGTGAAATCAAGCTCATATTGTTAACTAAATTATTGGTAATTTTTTTTTTTGGAGACCTCTACTTTTTAAATTCATGTCAAACTCTCATTCAATCTTTTTTCAAACTAATTATTGAATTTGTTTTTCTATATATTCAGTGATTAATTTTAAAAGCAATTTTATAAAAATTAAAGAAATAGCATTTCTCTTTTTATTTACCAACGAATAAATAGACTTGCGATTGAGGGGGAAATGAAAGTACACACTAGAGATCTATTTACAAATTAAGCATTGTTATTTAGAAGAGGTGGGGGTAGTAATAATGTCCTCGTCACGACAATTATCTTAAGGTTGTCTGTCCTTTACCAACTTTTTCTACCCAAATTCTCCCCATGTTTTCACAAAAAAAAATAAAAATAAAAATAAAAAATCCAACAAATGGCAAATGTCATATCCTTAAAGAAGATAACCTAAAATGACCAAATTGTCCTCCAATTTTCATGTTTAAGTAAATAAAAGAAAAACAAAACCAAGAATTCTTAATAACATATTTTTCACGCGCAAGAAAGTCTGTGTCGACCATGACATCCCTTCGAGTACATTGCAAGATGCTTCTATCTGCGTGTGATTAATATCGGACGTATCAAGTCTTATAATTAATAAGGAAAAAAGGCCATGGGAGGAGGGAAGAGCATCCCTCCGAGGGCGGAACTATGATTTGTTATGTGGGGGGACGAACTTACGTGGATGTGACGGCGGTAATAACAAAGGGTTGAACTTTCTTATCAAACGTGTGTTAAAATATTAGCTAAATAATTAAATTTATTATTTTTTATGGCTTTAAACTTTTAGAATAATTGATAATTTAATAGGAACTCTCTCTAATCCTTGAAAATTGAAGGTATTTCTTACTTATCACCTTCAAGTTTTTAAGACAAATGGTAATTTGATCGACTTCCCCCTATCCTTGAAAAAATAATGGTATTTTTTGTACATGAGCCATGTATAATTTCATCCCAATCCCATTAATGTTAGATTAAAAATAAAATAAGATAATAAGTGTGAAAATTAATAATCATGAAATGATAGTGAGTTTGTGCACTACTTGTTTGCAAATACTACTTTTCTTATTAAAAAATCACTGAAATCAGGTTCAAAATTATGAAGTTAAAGAACTTTTTGTTTTTTTCTTTCTTTTATAAAACTAAGTCTATCTTCTTCTTTCTTCTTTCTTTTTCTTTTTTGAGTTTCCCTAGGTTTTGCATATACCCAATAACCTATGAGTAATACCTTATGAGTTATGGGAATAGAGGAGAAGGTAGGAGAAAAGACATGACAGGGGAGAAAATAAATTACCAAACTCCCAAAAGTAATTCTTAGGTGGTAAGCCTGCAAGTGCTGAGAGACAGGAGACGAAAGACAAAACTATTCACTCCAAAAGAGAAAAAAAGACATGCCAAGGGGGACGAATATTAAATATTAGAGGGACGCTCCTCAATGAAACCCCCTAATAACAGGGGTTTAAAAAACTTTTGGGAGGACAAATGTCCCCCTAACGCTGAACGTGGGTCAGCCCCTGCTTCCCTCCCCCTCCTCCGTCTTTTCCCCTTCCTTCCTTCCCCTTTCTCTCCATGCTAACGCCTCCTTTGAGGCTTCTATCTTGTTAGAGCGTTCTCTAGCCTTATCCACCTTCTTTGGAGGTTTTTCTATATTATCATGTCCTCAACATAGAGCTCACGGGTCATCTCTTCCTCCATCGTGTCTCTCGAGAAGGTTGGCTAGGTTCTTGTGCTGATACTCGATCATTTCTTCTCCGCCAACTTTTACATGACATGCGCCTCTCAATGGTGTTGTTCGTCGTCCTCCTTCATTGTCGCCACTAGCTGCATTCTCTCCGGACGTCAGCGCACCGGGACCCGTGATGGCTACGCCCTTCCCTCAAGACTGTCATCAGCTGTTTCCAGTATCTTTCTATGTTTTGGGTTCCCAACTCCTTTGTAGACTGATATGCTAGATTTTAGATTTGAACTGGACACTTCATGCTTCTTTTTTAAGCTCTCTCTTAGATCTTGTCATGTAGTTCTTGTGAACAGATAGACTCTTTTTGTTGTCCATGTTTTAGCAAAGGTAACTGTGGTTCATGTAAGGGAGGAAACTCCACCTTTAAGTTAGAGTCTCATTGTGATTGGAGGAAACTCTACCTCCTGTCTATGATTTTGTATTAGGGAGCCTTTGTGCCCCTAATCATCTGAATATATATATATATATATATTCGACATATCGCCCGCATTCGTTATTTATAATTATTCAATATTTACATAATAGATTTATAGAAAAAATTAATATCCACATATAATATTTATTTATATTACATATATTATTTAATAAATTCATCAAAGCCACATCTTTTTCAATTAGGCATAAGTTATGTTTACATTAATGTGGTTGGATGTGTTGCTTTCCTGTGTAACATTTGAACAAAAAGATAATAGAAAAATAATGTGAAATCACTATATTTTCAAAAGATTAGGCCTTAATAAAAAAAAATAGGGTTAAATACCTTTTTAGCCCCTGAGTTTTCACAACTTTATTTTTTAGTTCATAAGTTTCAAATTGCATCACACATGACACCTCAATTTTGGAAAAAGACCGAATTGGTACTTCGGTTAAGTTTTTTGTCCAAAAATTAACGGTCTGCTACGTGTCAACCTTTAAGGTTGACTTATGGCACTATATAAAAAATTAAAAATTAAAAATCTTTAAAAATTAATTGAAAAATTAAAAAAAAAAAATTGAAAAAAAAATGGGTAGCTGAGGCACCCCCTTGGCCGGGCACCCCTTGGACAGAAAAAAAAATAATAAAAAAAAAATGGCAAGATCGGTTTTGCCCTTAGGGGTGGCCGAACCACCCCAAGGGCCACGGGGGTGGTTCGGTCACCCCTAGATCGGCCGGTCTAGGGGTGGCCGAACCACACCTGTGGCCTATAGGGGGGTGGTCGTAAGACAAAATGGAAAAAAAAAACAAAATTTGGAGGCTTTGGCCCTGGGGCCACCCCCAAGGGCCAAAACTGATCTTGATTTTTTTATTTTTTTTTTTGTCAGGCCAAGGGGGTGGCCATGGGGGCAGCCACCCCCTTGTTTTTTTTTTTTTTTTTTTTTCCAATTTTTTTAATTTTTTAACTAATTTTTAATTTTTTGATATAATGCCATGTGTCAACCTGACACGTGGCGAGCTGTTAGTTTTTGGACGGAAAACACCAATTACACTGAAATTTTTTTAATCTAAAACTTCAATTTGAGAGAAGTCATCCCAAACTTTAGAAGTCTTTTGCCTCTGTTTCTTCTCATATGCACTCGTACCAATACTAACATCACCAGGAGTAGGAGCACTACCCACAGTGTGAGAATCAGTAGGACCAGGAGTGCTTACGGTTTGGGGATCCAAATGAGGAATATCAACAGTTACTGGTTGGTCTGGTACATTTCCACTGCCAGCAACTCCAGCGGTAATGGAATGAGTAGTTGTATCATCACCTAAGTTTACTTCATTGACTAATACAACTTCATTGACCTCCATAGGCTGACTTCTGTCCTCCATGTGCTGTTTTAAGTTGTAAACAACTATTAAACTTTTATCTTTATAACAAAACTAGGTCTATTAACTAAAGATTATGTCAGATTTCTAACATAGATTACAGATTTAGGGTTTTAGAGTTTTAGGGATTAGGGATTTAGGGTTTCTAACATTTCAGACTTATCATTAGTACCTAGCTTAGGACTCGGGTATTTGGTAATGGGACTTACATTACAGAAATTCTCATTTGCTTCCTATGCTTTTGAGCTTTAGTCTTGCCAGGCAAAGTGTGTTATCTATATAACACACTTCGGTTGGTAAGGCCAAAGTTCAAAGGCATAGGAGGCAAATGAGAATCTCTTGAAATACAAGTCCCATCACCAAAGGTCTAAGTTAGGTACGAATGACAGATTAAAATGTGAGAGTTCTAAGGTTTAAGTATTTAGGTTTTTAAGGTTATAGAGTTTTAGAGATTTTTAGGGATTATGGTTTTAATGTTTTAGAGTTATAAGGCTCCAGGATTTAGGGTTTTAAGGTTTATAATTTAGAGTTTATGAGGGATTAGGGTTTTAGGGTTTTAGAGTTATAGGGCTTCGGGATCTAGGGTTTTAAGGTTTAGAGTTTTTTAGGGATTAGGGTTTTAGAGTTATAAGACTTCGGAATTTAGGGTTTTAAGGTTTAGAGTTTTAAAGTTTATGAAGAATTAGGGTTTTAGGGTTTTAAGGTTTAGAGTTTTAGAGTTTTTTTTTAGGGATTAGGGTTTTAGAGTTTGTTAGAGTTATAGAGTTATAGAATGTGGACTATTAAAGAGAATTGCAGATTTCTAACTTCTAACTTTTAACAAAGCAAAGCATAATAGATTGTAGCAGGGTATATACTCAAACAACATGGTAGCATAATTTTCAAAACAACTCAGTTACTCAAACAAAGGCCAGCATAACAGATTATAGACTATAGAATATGGACTATCAAAGAGAATTGCATATTTTAGGGCTGTTAACCAACTAGTCTAACCTCAAACAGTAGGGAACATTATATAATACAACAAACCAAGGATAATAGATTAAAGAAAGAACATGGCAGATTATGTTTTGTTAACTAACAACTAAACATGGCACGACTATAACAAGCCTACAAAAACAAACCCTAACCCGGCTACAATCACAACAATAAACAAGTCAGGACAAACAACATTAACTAATGTGAAACAAAGCAGAGCATATGTCAAAGTCAGTCAAACAAACCTTTGGCTGGATATTGTTCTAATTTCTAATAGGGTTTGTATTTTGCATATTTGAAAACTAATCTGTGATTCTGTCACCTAAAATGTGAAACAAATCCAAACATTAAATAATGTTTTGATAAGTAAATAAAATGTAAAAAAGAAACTCCATTGAGACCAAGATTACATACCCAAGAGGGCCAAGATCTATACTTGTAGACGTAGATGTAGTCGGATTCAGCCTTCAAGTACTTTTTAGAGTCGAAACTCAAAACAGAAACCCAGGGTGCAAGAATGAACAACCAAATGAAAACAAAAAAAGCAGATATATCAAATGGGTGGATTAGAGAAAGAAAAAACAACAAAAAATAATATAAAACACACAAAGACAGAGAGTCTTGTAGTGGTAGCACATCCATCAGATCAATTAGGGATTCTGGCTGCGAGAGGTGAGGCTTGGTAGCCTTTGGAGTGATCAGGATCGATAGGATGGGATGGGATGGCAGATGGATCATCGCCTTGTACCCTTTTCTGGTTTGAACTCGACGATATTGAAGAACAAAAATGAAATGGAACGAAATGGAAAATTGGAATGTCATATTTGCCATTGGATTTTCTCCTTGATCGTTCATCAACGGCGGATGGAGAAACTTGATGAACGGGTTGTTGAGAAAATTGAATGAGAGCATTCAATTTTCGCCTAATCAGCCATTAATGATCATCGACTGAATCGAGTGACGGTAGGGTTTTTTGATACGCATTTAAGAGCATTTTCCCCTTTCTCACCGTTCAATTGCTTATTTGATAAAATCAATGGCCTAGATCAACCTTTGGTGATGGTGAATGAACAGTAAAAATTTATGGGCTGTCAGCGTGCGACTGTTCCGAGGAAATGCGTAGGTTCAAAAACAAATGATCCCTTGTATGCGTGATGGTGCGTCTTTGGATGAAACTGGTGTCATCTCTGCAGAAGAAATGATCATGACCGTTTATTACGATTACTATTTTTTTAAACTCAAATCTAGTCATTTAAGTGTTGAGCTCATGTGGACATACGCGACACCGGATTAAGACCACTTAAGTTATGCGTTATAGCTATCATCCACGTTCAAATCCAACGGTCCGAATTTATTCCACTTTTAATCGGACGGCTATGGTGGTTATTGTAAAGACCAAGAAATTTAATAGGCGATTTATCAAATAATAAATCGTATTTATTAAATAGATAGGATTAATAATTTTATTTTAGGTAATAATAATTGTATTATCAAAATAAAATAAGCTTAAGATAAAATAATTGAAAGAATAATAATTATTATAGTGAGGTCAAATGTTAATTATTAAATGAAATGGTTTTAATAAAATGGGGTCCCACTTTAATTCACATAAGTTGAGGGTTTTAAAAATAAAAAGAATCTCCCCTTATCACGTGGCATTACCCGGTTGGTTGGGAGGATTTTATTATCTACTCTTAGCCACTCGCGTCGCGCCACGTGTCCCCACCCTATCTCTTCTCCTTCTTTCCTCTTTTTCTCTTTCTCCCTCACGCAGGTCCAGATCTCTCTCTCTCACCGCACGATCTCCCCCTTCTCTTCTTCTTTTCTTCTCCCTTCTTCCTCCCTCTCTCGGCTCTGTCACGCGCAGCACCCTACTCCTCTCTTTCTTCCTTTTCTTTTCCTCCTTCCTTCTCTTTTCTTCTTCTCCAGCAACGCAGCCCCCCCCCCCCCCCCCCCGTTCCACACGCAGCCCGACCCCCTCCACTGCATTTCTCCTTCTCTTCTTCCGGTTTCACAGCACGATCTCCCACTCCCCTCTTCCATCATCTTCTCCTCTTCCTGTCCTTGCACCAGCAGCCCTTCCCCTTCTTCCCTTCCTTTCCGTCGCATTCAGAGGGACCAAGAGAGAGACTTTGGGGTCCGTTTTTCCGGTGGGTCGCCGGTGAAGCAAATAGACATGATTTCTGGTGTTTTCTGGCGATCTAGAGCTAACTTCCGGCAAAATCAAAGGACGATTTTCAATGGGTCGACAGAGGTAGATTCCCCTTTTCTCTGTTTTTGATTTTGTTGAATTTCTCCTCCAAATTTCTATTAAGAACCTGAATGGGTATTGTTGGAAATTTCGGATTTGTGGTGGTGTTTTGTTGTCTTGTTGTGTTGAAGGCCGAATGATGTGTGCCTCTAGGGATTTTGATTTGTGAGGAGATATCTGTGTTTGATGATTCTAAAATGGGTTATGAGTTTGTATTTTGGAATTATGATTGATGGGTCTCTATGGAGATTGATCTAAGTTGGAATCTTAGAGTGTTTATGATTTTTGTTTAGAAGACTAATTTCATGGGTAATGTTGTTGTGAAAAATTCTGGTTGGGTTGTATTTTATGCTTGATACTGAAGTGTTGGATATTGATTCTTGGATTTATATTCAGGTGTTGGATATTGATTCTTGGGTTTTGGTATTAGTTGAAATTGATGGTTGTGCATTGAAATAATTTGGTATTTGTTGGTGATGAGTTTGATGGGTGTTTTGCTTGGATATGGATTAGCGATTCTCGATTGGAAAAGGTTGTGTGATTCTTGAATAGGTTGACCTATGATTAATGCTCTATTAATAGGTTGTTAATGTTTGATTGGAAATTGATTCTAATGAGTATTTTGATGGAAATCTGAATTTGGTTTTAGCACTTGTAAATTGGGTGATGATGTTGGTTCACATTTTATTATTAGAGATTAAGTTTAATTGGGATAGATTATTGTTTTGGTTTGTGTTGTCGGGGTTAATACTAATTGAAAAATGGTTGAATGGTTTGGTTAGTTTCTTGTAGTGGCCATGTATGGAAAGAGTGATTTTTATAGGTGTCCTTGATGGGATTCAAATCTGGAATTTTGAATTGATAATTTGTTAATACTGGATTTTTGATTAAGTTCCCATAATGTTATTTTAATGACATTTAAGTTGATTCAGGGAATCCCTTATATGTGGTAGCCGAATGGAGTTTATATGGTGTTGTTGAGATTTTGATTAGGCTCTATAGAGGTAGGACAGAATGAGCATGCGATTAGATGATTTTGGTGGTTTTTGGATTTGTAAATTTGGGGATATTATGATAGTGTTGAATTATCGGAATGTTAGCTAATTAGAAATGAACTAAGGGAACGGGTAAATAAAGTAAATGAAAGCGTATAGGAAATTGATGGAATACATAAAGATTATAATATGTTAAATAAGGTTAGAGTTCTAAACCTAAACTATTTGGATGGTTAGTAAATGGTAAAGATTAAGTATTAAATATAAAGGTTAAAAATGTCGATGCCGTAAATTGGTTAATAGTCTAAATAACCTTATGACAACAAATATAAAATAGTGATATTATGGAAATACCTAAATAGACTCTAAAGTCAATTAGTAATTGGATGACTTAGTATCTAGTTCTCCTATCCATGTACACATAGTATTTATGTGTATCAATGGATTAGGTTTAAGTGTCATATGTGTATATGTATACGTGTATATATACACATATGCATACATATGAGCTAAATATATATTGCCTACTTAGCAAGTAAATGAGAAGCTATAAAAAGGATTAACAATAACAATTGGGCAAATAAATAGTAAGCACATCTTAGTATTCATAATCAAGATAAAATATGAATCTAGACCTAAATGTTAGCTTAATAGTAATCAAAGTACCTAACTAGATTTAGAAGCGAGTAACACGACGTGTGAGCATGCGGGTAATTTTAGGGTCATAGAATGAGTCTCATAGCATAGTCTAACGTTATAATGTTTGCAGGATAGTGTCCGGACTGGAGACCTCAATTAATTCTCCAATGTAGAGTCCAAGTGACTAGAATCCGAGGGGATGTTCAAGTTAAAGAGTCTAATGCAGCCAGGTGATATTTTACTCACTGAAAAATTGTTATTTTTACATATTATAGAATTGCAAAATATATATGTTGTTTTATAAATTCGAACCAACTCTATGTTGAATATACCTGTTTTGCTTGATTTGAGTACTTTAGAGTATGTTCAAATATATCAATGATGTTATGAAATGATGTATGAATGGAAGATTTAAATTATGCAAAGTAAAATGATAAAATTACATGTTGATTGGTTTAGCGAATTTGAAGAAGGCATGATTTGCAAAGAATAAGAGTATAGAGTTTGAATTGTAAAGTATAAAGCATGAGCATGGGCATGAGCATAAGAATGAAAGGAAAAGTAAGCCTCAAAGAATGAAAAGGAAGGAAAGTCTCACAAGGAATGAAAGGACCATCATAAGCATGCATATCATTATTTAAATTGTGTAATGTTTTCATGATATAGAATATTGTAGTTTTTATGCTAGACATATTAGTATGCCTAAGAGTTTTAATGGCAAAAGAGCTTATGTATACTGTTATCATCTAGTTGCATGATTTAAGAACATTGAGCTTTGAAGTTCAAGAGTATTGTCATGGTTCGGTATGAGTAATGCAGTGTCCTAGGAGTAGGTAGATGAATTATCGTGGTACGTCAGTAGGAAGTGCTTGGATACCCGAGTTTTACTCTAGTAACCGCATGGACAACTACGTGCTCGACATGAAGTTGTAATGCCCTAGGATCTTGTGTTAACCATGTTCGGAAAATGATAGTAAGCTTGTACTAAAGAGCGAGATGGCATGTTTTAAGCTTAGTGTGCTTGGTTTTGACGCTATTGGTTGCGATATCAGTGTGGCTTGGGAGTAGGTAGATGGATTGTCATTGCACATCAGTAAGAAGTGCTTGGATATCAGAGTCTTGCTCTAGTAACCGCATGGACAACTATGTGCTTTGACATGAAGTTGTAATGCCCTGAGGCACAGTGTTATCACAGTTAATAACGTTAGGCCTATGTGCATTTGAGCTACCAACATAAAAATATTATTGTAGGTGGGTTTATACGTGGTTGCTTCCATGCCAATGGAACTTCTACATATGGGTCCAACTACATAATATGCTTTAAATGTTTTCTGATAGTCAGTGTTCGCTATTTCAGCTATGGGGGTTTTCAAACAAAATTTTATAAATTGGTAACTGTTATAGTGTATGCAAGACTAAAAAGAAAAGTTGGTTCTTTGCGAAAACTCAGTTAGTTTAATATCACTAAGGCGGTGAACTCATCATTTCACCTATACGGATGTGGCAAACCCCCACAACCGTATAGATAGTGTTCATTTGGCTGCAGGTACTCGGGTCGTAGTTGATGGGAGTGTAGACGTGCATTTGAGATATTATGACCGGAGCTCGCCGCGACAGTCGTAAATGCGGGACCATGGGCGTCCTCAGTTTTATAGGTTTTGTTATGGCTTGTGACGCATGTGTCACTCGTTATGGTATAAAGCCATTTCTGTTATGTATTTATATTGAGGAAAGACTTAAACACATAGATGTTAAATGGCTCTTGTTGTTATTAATTTATGATAGATGTTTAAGATGTGATTTCCGCTATTGAGTTTATGTTTTTTGCTGCATAGTAGTTAGATGTTGTACTCTGATTTACCAGGTACATATTATGGGGTATGTACCATATGTTGGCTTTGTGACACATCGTCGTGCCACTGTGAAGATCCATTAGTATTTTAAGAGATTAATATTTATGAAATGTTTTGTATAAAAAAAAAAAAAATGGGTCGTCACAGTTACATTCTGAAATTTCGGGAATCGTGCGAATTGCTATGAATTTTGGGGGGAAATTTTTTTTCCCTCTTCCAAACTTTTCTTCTTCTTTTTTTTTTTTTTTTTTTTGTAGGGTTTATTATTTTTTATATGAAAAAAAAAAGAGACTGGTCTATTTTTTTTGAGAAAAAAAAAAGAAAAAAGACTAGTCTCATTTCAGTAATTTGTTTAAATGTTACTTAAAAAAAAATTGTCTAAATGTCTAATAAATTATTTATTATTAGAATTAATAAAAGAAAAAACAAAAAAACAAACAACTTAACAAAGGCTAGTCTAATGAATTAATAATGTTATGTAATATGTAGTTTGTAATTGTACATATGAATCTAAATTATCTGATAAATCTATGATGTAGTTTTTTTTTAAATGACATGAACATGATATAGTTATTACTTATTAGTTATTAGTTAAAGACTAAAGTATAAACTATAAAGGATTAGGGTTTTAATGTAGATGGAGCTATTACCTAATGTTAGTAACGTAGTAAGTTAGTATAATAGTATTAATGTATTAGTATATAAGTTAATTTAATTATGAATCTATGATATTTTTTAATTTGTAATTATAAATAAACACATTACACATTGTTAATTATAATACTATTAAGTCTATTATACATTTATACTATTAGCTTAAATTGGAATTACATAAATCACATTGTTACGTATCTAGTAATAATGTGTATATAATTATATAATTTATATTAGTCTTCTAGAATTTATAGACTTATAGTATATGATACGTTGATAATGTTATGAATATATGATATGATTATTTCTTCTATTCGAAGTTCTAGTGCTAAGATCCTAAGGATAGACTATTGACTAATCTATAACTTATTAATGCTTTAATATATCAAAAAGATTTAAAGCATTAATAAGTTATAGATTAGTCAATAGTATATATATAATATACTAACTAATAGCTAATGTTAAACTATATAGTTTATATATAATGTCACACTACTCACACTAACAAGTAATGAGTAACATAGTTACATATTAACTAACTCTCTTATAATTACTTATATTATTATGTTTTCTACTCTAGTATATATTTAGTAAGTTATTAACTTACGAAATTTTATATTATAATATATGAACTGAGTGATTATGTGATACTAGTTTATAATGTAACTAATGTTAAATAACTTAAATCCCAACATATTTGATTACTTATGAGTTATGATAATATTAAATTTATGAATTGTGATTTTAAATAAATACATTGTTGATTATAATACTATTATGCTAACAACGTAATTTAATAAATTTATGATTTCATGAATCACGTTTACGTTTGTAGGTTATGTAACTTATATAGTTATAGTTGTATTTATATGATAATGATAAAATGATATGATCTATATATGATATATCATATAATTAATAAATTATTATATCCAAATTGTTGATTCGAATTTTTGAAATTTTGAGTCAAGCGAGCGGATCGGGTCGAATTAAGCGTTACTCGAGCCTTAAATGAGCTGGGAGGGCGAGTCAGGTCGGTTGGGCCTTAAACGAGCCGGGCTCCTGAGGCCTCAAACGAGCAGAGTGGGCCAAGTCGAGCTCGCGAACCCTCGTCGAATTATATTGGGCGAATCGGGTATGTATCGCTAATTAATCGAGTGAGTTTCAATAATAATGAGCGGGTTTCAACAGTGCCAAGTTTGAGTTTGAATTTGGCTAAATAGGGCGGGTATCGAGCGGGACCTCGAGCCCAGCTGGCTCACTTACCGCCCTAGTGAAAAGTCATCTTTTTTTTTTCTTTTTCTTTTTTTTCTTTTAAGATTTATAGATATTTTTTATGAAAAAAAAAAAAAAAAAAAAACACTCGTCGCATATCAATGGTTCATGGTTGCGATATCATTTTCCTTTTCAATTTCTCACCCGCTTGATTGCTTTACACGCGCTTCGGGAGAGTTGTGGGATAAAATCACCGACATCTTGAGAAGACATTGGACTGTCACTTCATCTTCACTCTACCTTTGTCTCCCCATTCCCCAAGATCCCAACACCAAAGTCAAGCTATTTCACAAACCCAAGATCCATAGTTCAGCAAGTGGGGTTCAGCTTCACAGATATGAGCAAGAAGAAGCAAACAACAATCCCCAGTTCAGGTTAGTCTTCCTCACTTCAAATGTGCTCCAGTCTTGTTCATGGTCATCTTGGATGATTCATGTCCCTAATTTCATGTTTATGTCTTGTGGGTTTAGTACAAAAACTGCACTAGTCTAATAGAAATCTCTGACAGAGCAATTGGAATCATGAAGATTGCATCTTTAGCTGTTATTTTGTGGACAGTGTATGGGTTGTTGGTCTTTGGGTATGCAAATCTATATGTCCAGGAAGCAGATACTGCAACCTACAAGTATGATAGGACAGATGAAGTGAAAAAAGAATGTGCCTCTGTTCTATCTTCTGCCTCTGAATGGAGGCCTGAAGACAATAGAGTTTATAGTATCAAAGATGAGCTCTCTTTTGTTAATGGGGATTGGAGGCAGGAGGTAGGTAAGGCTCCAATACTTCCGTTTGATGGTAGAGAATTTGGAAAGAATTCATCTGATGGTTGGAAAGATCCTTTAAATTTGGCATCTTTTTGGGTGATGGATGTTGATCTTGCCCATCGATCTAGGAAGTCAGTGAGTGTCAGTGGGTTATTGATTATGGGCATAACTGTAGATGGTTCGTTTATGAATAGTATGTATGGTGAAACTTCTCAGTTTCAGATGTGGTCCAGCCATTCCCAACTCCCGATTGCATTTGAAGGAATTTACACTGAATCAAAGAAAAATGGTGGGGAGAGAGTGTTGTGTTTGTTGGGGAGCACAATGTTGCCATCTAGGGAGTCCAATTCCATGGATCCATGGGAATGGGTGAATGCTTCTATTCCGAATTATGACCAGCCTCCTCTTTTGCAAGATGATCAAATTCTGCTTGTTCTTCGCTTTCCGAGTACATTCACGTTAACAAACCGGGTGATCCGAGGGGAAATGAGAAGTTTAAACCCGAAGTCAAACCCTAAGTACTTTGATGAGGTTCAGATTTTCTCCCAGTTGGGCAAGTTGGCAGACTATGAGTTTGGCTCTGAAAAGATTGTGTCCAAAGCGTGTGATCCATATCCATTCCAGGATAGCTTGATGAATGGTGGCATTAGTATCTATGGAGGTTATCGTTTTTGTGAAATACTTGAAGAAGTTACTCGGGATCAAGCTTTCACAGTGGTGCCAAACTGGAGATGCAACGGCACAGATGAATTTTGCAGTAAACTGGGTCCTTATATGTCAGATAAGGAGATTAACGCAACAGATGGGAGTTTTAAAGATGTTAAACTTTATATGCAGAATGTTAAGTGTGAGCAAAGAACTGCTCGGGGAAATATCATTTCTGTAAGGGTTTCAGCTGTGTTTAGAGCTGTTCCTCCGTTGGAGAATCAGTATACTGCAGCAACGAGATCTGGGCTTAGCAACATGACTGTTGTTGCTGAGGGGGTTTGGAAGTCTTCCAGTGGGCAGCTTTGCATGGTTGGTTGCCTTGGGCTTGTTGATGGTGAAGGGAGTGGCTGTAATTCTCGGATCTGTTTGTATATACCAACCTCATTTTCCATAAAGCAACGGAGCATTATTTTTGGGAGTTTTTCTAGCATTAATAAGGATATTGCATCATACTTCCCTTTATCATTTGAAAAGCTGGTGCAGCCTACAGAGCTGTGGAATTATTTTAAGGCCTCCCATCCATATTACAGCTACTCAAAAATTGATGCAGCTGGTGTAATCCTAGAAAATAATGAGCCCTTCACTTTTGGGACTGTCATCAAGAAGTCTTTGCTACAATTCCCCAAACTGGAAGACACAGAGGCGTTCCTTGTCAGTCTTTCGCTTCTCTCAGAAGATCTCACTCTTCATGTCTCTGCAGTTCCTGATCCATTTCCTGGTCCTCGGTTGTCAACCGATGTTCAACTGGATATTCTCTCAGTTGGTCCCTTGTTTGGACGCTACTGGTCAAATGGTTCCACCATAGAAGAGGAGACTCCTTATCACACCAAGGCTGCATACACTGAGAAGCAGCTCCTTATCAATGTATCAGCAACACTCACACTCGTTGGAAAAGCTTATAAAAACTTTTCTGTGCTTTTCTTAGAGGGTCTTTATGATCCACATGTTGGGAAGATGTATCTGGTTGGTTGCAGGGATGTCCGAGCCTCGTGGAAGATCTTATTTGAGAGCATGGATCTTGAAGCCGGGATGGACTGTTTAGTCGAGGTGGTGGTGTCGTACCCTCCCACAACGGCTCGGTGGTTAGTCAATCCAACAGCCTGGATTTCCATATCCAGCAAAAGGAATCAAGATGACTCCCTCCACTTTAGTACATTAAAGCTCCATACATTTCCGATTATGTATAGGAAGCAGCGGGAAGACATTCTGTCTCATAGGGTTGTTGAGGGGGTCCTCCGGATTTTGACACTTTCACTAGCAATAGCTTGCATTTCAAGCCAGCTGTTTTACATCAACCATAATTTGGATTCTGTCCCTTATACATCCCTTGTCATGCTAGGTATCCAAGCTCTTGGTTATAGCCTTCCTCTGATCACAGGCGCAGAAGCTCTCTTCAAGAGAATGGCTTCTGAATCTTATGAGAAGTCATCTTATGATCTTCAGAACGAGCAGTGGTTCCATATAATTGATTACACAGTGAAGCTTCTTGTAATGTTCTCATTTATACTGACTTTGAGGCTTTGTCAGAAGGTTTGGAAATCTCGCATCAGACTATTAACACGAGCCCCTCTAGAACTGCATCGTGTCCCTAGCGATAAGCGGATATTTCTTACTACCTTCACCATCCATGTGATTGGGTATATGATTGTCCTAATCCTTCATAGTATGAAGACTACTAGCCAGAGACCTCTCAAGGCAAAAACACATTTAATCTCAAGGGGAAATTCCCACATGCTGCGGGAATGGGAAACAGTACTAGAAGAATATGTTGGTCTTGTTCAAGATTTTTTCCTGC
Source organism: Alnus rubra (assembly GCA_028654335.1). Lineage (NCBI taxonomy): Eukaryota > Viridiplantae > Streptophyta > Magnoliopsida > Fagales > Betulaceae > Alnus > Alnus rubra. Next base: position 2,676,660 of record JAJPGS010001935.1, on the reverse strand, counting down.
TCCCTCAATTTATTGGCAACTTGGTGTGGCAGATTGATTGTAAACCACTCAGGAAACTCTATTTCATTGGAATCACAGCTGTCAGGCTGTTCCCTCACATTTACGATTACATAAGCGCTCCTGATCTTAATCCGTACTTCACCGAAGATTATGAATTTGTCAACCCAAGTTTTGATTTTTACTCAAAGTTTGGGGATATTGCAATACCAGTGACAGCAATTATTCTTGCAATTGCAGTGTATGTTCAGCAGAGATGGGATTATGAGAAGCTTAGCCAAACTCTTACTTTGGGGCATGTTAAGCTTCTTCCATTGGGGTCCAGAGTGTATGAGCGATTGCCTTCCCAGTCAGTCGAAGCTGAGCTTGTTTCTGGTGTTAATGGTAGTGCTGCTCATGAGAAAGATTGCAATGATGTAGAATGATGTGAAAAAAACTTCAAATTACTGACAGGAGTATGCTGTTGTAGACATACAACCAAAGTTGATGTTGGCTGTTCACTGTTACATAAAAAAAAAAAAATGTTGGTTTATGAAAGAGTAATGATTAAAACACAGTTTTTCTCAAGCATACTGATTTATCTATTTTATGTTGGTTTCCGGTGTTGGGGTCACAAGGAGGGCTGAATTTGGAGATGGAGCTGATAATTCTGCCTTTCGAGTTTCTGCAGACAGCCGCTTAGGCAGAGAAAGGAATCTCGAATGGCTGTATGGAAATTGACTTTGAAAGCACCTTCTGGAAGGGGGAACCCATTTTTAGTCATTCATAAGCAAGTAGCTTCTTTTGCAGTGCCCGTTGGGCCAAATATTGTACATTTTCCTGGACAATATTTTACAAGGTTTCGTTGTTTACTTCAACGCTTAATATTTCCATGTTCATTTCTGAAGTTTCAATTGAATTAATAAATTGAACTTATACTTGATTTGAGCCATTGGGAAAATTTTGAATAACATCAAAGCCTCACAATGTTCAGAAATTTTAAAAATATAAATTAATGATCAATGTTTTATGGTATCTTAAACTCCTTAGTTTTTTCAGTCTAGTCTGTATATTGTTGGCGAATTGAAAGTGTCACATCACAACTAGGAACTTATACACAGTTTCTTTTTTTTTTTTCTTTTTTTTTTTCTATAAATAAATTAGCAAAACAGGAGAAAGGAGGGGGAATCAAGCAGGTCTTCCCCGCTCTTGATTCTGACCCAAAAAAGTAAAGAAAAAAAAAAGAAAAAAAAAGAAGAAGGTGGAAATGCTTTCATAACAATGACGAAAAACATTTGACAATTAAATGTATTCGAAAATTAACCCTCTTAATGAAAAGGAGAGAAAATTTGGACCCTTAAAAAACAAGAATAAGGATCACTTACAATTTTAAAGAAAATATAAATTTTCAAATTATGTGAATTCGTATTGTTTCTTACATCGAACAACATGAAAAATGTTATCTATTAAAAAGATGACATGTGCTTTATGTCGTAAAAAAAACTTTGAGTTTACTAAAAAAGAAGTGTCTATTCAAAAGTATAAAAAAAAAAAAAAAAAAAAAATACATTTTGAAAGGAAAGTTGTTTTTTAATGCCTTAGTAACAAGTCACATGTTTAATAGATAGCATTTTCCTAACTGTTTGATGAAATGAACGACTTAAATTTACATAATTGTAGTGGATCATAATCCTTTAAACACTACATCATAGGTATAAATTTTTTAAAATAATACATATATCTTCTTACACTACCATTACATTGTCAAAGTCTCGTTACGATACCACTAAAATTTTTACGTCATAGAATTTATCTTTTTGCATAGTTCCTTTGGCAACAGGACGACGCTCTAAGTTAGGATTTTATTTTATTTTTTTTATTTTTTATTTTATTATTATTATTTTTTTTTTTTGTGAAGTGGCTGTATAAGTTAGGATTGTTTGGATAACTGCTTTCCATAAAATCTCATTGACAGGTTGTCCTTGATGCTTTGGAACTCCCTTGTTCTGAATTTGCCGACCAGCATCGATACATCCAAATATTTGTCATATCACTACGTCGCTAATGGGGCTGGGGGTGGCACGTAGCCACCCTCGGCAGCCGCCCCTTTCAAATCTTCTTCTTTTTTTTGAATAATTTTAGAAGTTTTTAATTTCTATATTTATATATATTAATATATTTTTTAATTAAGAGTGACACGTATCATCATTCTATTGATGTTAACGAGTCACACTAACAAAATCCGTTAAGTATTTTAATAAAATTTCATTGCAAAGACTAAATTGTTATTTTGGCTTATTCCGAGGACCTATAAATTATTTTTATATTATAGAGAGCGATTTATAATTTAAGCCAACTTCAAAAATTAATTTTACATTTTCCCCAAAAATTCGTCGCCAAAGTTTCCATACTTTCCTTGGCGAAGCGTGATTTGCGAGGGACAGTCTCCTGCCCGCACCTTTTCAAAATTTTTTTTTTTATCAAAAAGTAACTTTGATGTGACATAAAAAATTACTTTTTGATAAAAAAAAAAAAAAAAAACTTTTTAATTAAAAATGTCGGTTGAGAAGCTATCTGAATTCTTAAGGGTTTACCAAAATTGTTATAAAACAACGTCCATCTCTCTACAACCATAAGAACATCAAATCATACCCATCCGTTCGTTTTTTTTTTTGGAATGTGTAATGAAGGTTGAAATCAGATGAATTATTTAGACAGTCACTTGTCATAATTTTAAGCTTCTATTTTTTTTTTTTTTTTTTTTAGGCTTTTACGTTTATATATAAAGTTTTTAGATAGGTTAAATTTGTTATTTGTTCTAAAGTCATCAATATAATTTGATTTGTATCTATTTGTTTCCTGATTTGATAAGAACATTAATAACACTTGACCTATTAATATTAAAATAGCAAATAAATCCTATTTGATTTACATTTTTACTATATTTTGATTTATAGTTATATATTATATTTAAAAGGACACTTGCCCGCATTTTAAGCCGTCACTTGTTACAATTTAGCCAACTCTCAAAATTTAAAAAATTCATCTAAATTTTAGGTTTTTTTAATGAGTTGAATTACCCTCCAATAATTAATTTTTTACCCTAAAACTCTTATTTTTGTAGTTTTGTTCCCAATCAAAAATCAAACCATATCACTCAGCCCAATTCCTTCCGATAGTTTGATTTGAAGACATTTTGTTCATTTCACCAAGATGCTTCATTAGTTGTTAACATGACCTTCTGTTAAGATGAAAATCCTTTCTTATTAGGCAAGAGAGTTTAAACTTGTTTGGTGGGGCTGCATGACAATTCAGAAAGAGGCAATCGCAGGAGGGCAAGTAGGAGATTCTATGAAGCGCAGCCAATCTCTAGCTAACTTTGATTTTTCAGTAGCGGATATCCTCCATCACAGCATATTTGGCTTGGTTTTTAGAGCTATTTTGGTTCATCGGAAATTTTAATTCAGATCTGAACTTCAAAAATATTCGATCTTGATGTTCTCTCCCTCATCGATCATCTCAAATTAATAGTCGTGCCTCCTTTATTACTATACAACTACCTCTTAGTCTCCCAAGTAGTCCTAAGTTCAAATGAGTTTTCTTTGTTGATACTCACATCGTCCACTATGAGCCGCTACAACAAATTTCGGGGGCTGCAGCTTTTCAGATTACCTTCTTCGTCTTTAAAGATCGCTTACGATGGATTGCTGTCAAGATTGAGTTTTCTTTTTCGAACTCATGTGCACCATAAAAGTTAGGTTTGCTTTTTTGGCTCATTTTAAGATTGGTGTTGTTATGAAAACATTGACCAATCACCAGTGTATGTGGTCAGGATTTAGATGCAGTTTCAGAGGCTCCATGGAAATGGCAATCTCCATGAACCATAATAGATGGCCTTCACCAATAAATGAATTGACTATATTTTTTTTCACGTTGTTGAAGCTGGCAGTGGCATTATATTCCACAAAAATTTGGCAACCTAACATTCATTCTTTTATATTTGCAAGTAATTTCACATGTGCTCCCAAAAAAAAAAAAAAAAAAACACAAAAATTATAATTTGTCCAAAGACTCCAAACAACACTTAGATGAATGAGCAGATGTTTTGCAAATATTGTTGGAAATAATTTTGGATGGTTTTATTGAAATAAAATAATACTAATCTGGAAATTAACAATTAAATAAATAATTGGTTGAAAATATTCTTGTTGATACTAGATCATATTAATCCAAAATAACAAAAAATAAATACAGTATAAGAGATTAAAATTAAAGCAAGGAAATATCTCATGATGCTATAGAATCATGCAAGAGCGTTGTCTTTAAAAGTTGATTCGTGCCTCTCGGAGTATATAACTTGGTGTGATCGGATCTCTTGACACGTAACCTCCCAGGATTAGACTATAGCGTCTATCTTCATTAAGGACACACTTCCAAGAACGAAGATCAAATAAAACAAGATTGATTCGTGCCTCCCGGAGTATATAAATTGATGTGATCGGATCTCTTGACACGTAACCTCCCAGGATTAGACTATAACGTCTATCTTCGTTAATGACACACTTCCAAGGACGAAGATCAAATAAAACAACCTTTTGGTCAAAGTGGATGTAGGACTTCAGAATATTTTGTAGACAAGCTAATGTTATAATATATATATATATATATATATATATATAGCTTTATGTTTTGAAACAAGCTTTTGGCAAATGACAACAAACACATACACTGTACGTAAGAAGTTAGAATAAAAAATGATCTCACCAAGTGCTCTTTGGTGAACTCCAATTTATAAACAAGTGAGGTGGTGATAAAATTAAATTAAAAAAAAAAAACAAACAAACAAAAAACAAAAAAAAACAAACTCAATGGGTTTAATGACTCATGGTCAAAAAACGTTTAAAATATTAACAGTAAAAAAACCGTTTAAAATGTTAATGTATCTTAATGACCAAACGGTCAAAGCAAGATTTAATGATTTGTAAACACCAAACGGTTATATTTTGAGATTTTATGACTAACCGTCATAATTCTTTAAGAAGAAGAAAAAAAAAAAAAGGAAAAAATATATATTAGCCTCCCAAACTACCACAATTTCTCCGGATGGCACCCCGAACTACCAACACTTGCACTCCGACCCCCCAAACTACCACTTTCTGATTTTTTGGCCCCATCCGTCTATTTATACCGTTAATTCTAACAAAAATTGGCCAAAACCCCGAAAATACCCCTCCCTTAACCGTGAGAATTTCAAAGTGTAGGAGGGGTATTTTCGGAATTCTGTTTAGAATTGACGGCATAAATGGACGGATGGGGCCAAAAAATCAGAAAGTGGTAGTTTGGGGGGCCAGAATCTAAGCATTGATAATTCGGGGGGCCATCCGGAGAAAGGGTGGTAGTTTGGGGGGCTAATATATATTTTTCCCCAATATAAATCATAAAAGAATATTTCTAAATTCATGCATTAAAATAATTAATACTCAATAATATAATTCATAAGTGGAATAAAACTTTAAATTTAAAACATTAAATGTAGTATAGCTTGATGGTTTAAGGTTTGGCACTCATGGACTTGAATGAGCTAGGTTCAAATCACCCCACATAGCCCATTAACCTTTTTTTTTTTTTTTTTTGATATCCGGATGGGCTACTACATTGGGTCAACCCTCTTTATCAGGTCAGTCCACTTAAATACCCAGATTTTTTTTTTATTCTAATTTTTTTTTAATTTTTTTTTACAACTTGTTGGATTGGGTTTGGGTTAAAAAACCTGCCCGATAACCCAATATTTTAGACCTGAAATCTATATGGGTTTCAAACCCTCCCCATATGCTTACCCCAATAACTCGAAAACCTTAACTCTTTGACCCATAAAGTATGTATTCTCCAAATTTCTATGTGAATCGCCACCTCCCTGTTCTAGCCAAATGTATGTCATATATATATAGGGTAAAATAGAAACGCTAGTGGACTTGTAAGCATAGAAACGCCTCTGTTTAGTGATTTACTTGAATTAGGAGACAAGAGTTCTTTCCTTATTTGTCTTGGCTGTTACTGTCTGATGTGTGCGCCCGAATACACTCGAGCCCTTCAGGTGAGCTCGAGCCTTTTTCCTTCACCAGCTCACTAAAATGTGTTCTAAGCCCGAGATAAATGGAATTGCTTGCATTTTCCCTAAGAACCTAAAAATATTTAAAAATACGAAAACAAGACAAAAACTTATATTATATTATAATGAAACTAAGGGATTAACATATGCCAGTTAATGGGCTTGAATGTGCAACATTTGGCACTTATAATCTATTAGCCCAAAAACCTTAACTCTTTGACCCGTTAATATCAAGCCCCGCACTGCCGTCCCTTCACCTTCCTCATGCACCGGCCACGTAGGACCGCCGCCCAATGGCCAAACAACCGCAGTGATTGGTGAAGGGCCGCCATTCTGTCTAGCCCATAGGCAGCCCCTATAGGGGTGCCACTGGTGTCCATCATAGGCGGCCCGTATAGAGTCGCCGCTCACTACATGCAGCAAAATGCCACTGGCAACAATCAGGGTTGCCGCTCAGCCTTATTCAACATTTTCCCGTGCCTACAACCTTCGAATGGCCACCCACTGTGGTGCTTCTCGATGGTTTCACAGTGGTTTTGATTCTCAATAGTGACAATGAGTTTCACAAGATAAAACAGTGGGTTTCAAGGTTTGAGGCTTTCAATTAAAACACAATTGTGTGTGAACGTAGAAAAGGAAACAATGTTCACAATAGCCCATTTGCTGCCAAGAAAACAGTTTCATGCTTTTCACAAGTATGTGAACAATAAACATAATTATAAACAAACTATAGCTTGTTCACAAAAACTACTGGATTCAATAATGATAACGCAAACCAAGAATTAACAAAAACCTAATGCGAAGCAAAGCGGCATAAAGATAGCTCTAATACCACATGTAGGCATAAACATGATATTATGTTAAATATACGCAGCAGAAAAATAAAAGAATTTTAGGATTACCTCCAGCCATGTTTGCTCAAGTGAATCAAGAAACAGTTGAAACAAAACCTTGAAAATAATAATATAATATAGAGGTATCTTCTGACCTATGTCTACTACATACCTTCTTGATGGAATACACGGGCTTTATTTTTATAGAATAGGTCAAGGACCCTCAATTAGAATTCACCAAAATTATTCCTCCCATAAAGTCAACTGCAAATTAATGTTGATTCCATTATTTAATTTAGGGAAAATTATAGTTTAGCCCCCTAAATTACCAAAACCATTGAAAAATGCCCCATTTGACGAAATATTCCCGTAGTACCCTTGTCACGTGTCATTTTTTAATTAAAAAATATTTTTTAAAAAAATAAAAAGTAAAAAAGTAAACTGAAAAAAAAAAACTTAATTTTTTTTTTTCAAAAAAAAAAAGGACCATGGGGTGGCTGGCGCCACCTCAGGTGGTGGCTCGCGGCTACCCCTCGACCCCCTTGGGGTGGCTTTCGGGCCACACCAAATGGATTTCGGGGTGGCCCGAAAGCCACCCCTAGGGCTCGGGTGGTGGCACGCGGCCACCCCCCAAGGGTTGGCTATGGCTGCGCGGCTACCCCCAGTGGCCGGGAGTGGCCGCGCACCATCCACTGAGCCCTAGGGGTGGCTTTTCGAGCCACCCCAAATGGATTTTGGGGTGGCCCGAAAGCCACCTTTAGGGCTCGAGGGGTGGTGCTCGGCCACCCCCAGGGGCCGGGGTGGCTTGCGAGCCACCCCAGAGGTGGCCGGCTCCACCTCTGGGGGTGGCTCGTAGGCCACCCCCTCCCCAAGGGGGTGGCTCGGCAGCCACCCCAAACCCCATATATATATATTTTTTAAAAAAAATAAAAATTTAGTTTTTTTAGTTTTTAATTTTTTAATTGAAAAATGACACGTGGCAGGGGTAATATGGAGATATTTTGCCAAATGGAGCCATTTTCAAAAGTTTTGGTAGTTTGGTAGGCCGGAGTCGGAGTGTTGACAGTTTGTGTGGCTAAACGCAAAACGGGTGGTAATTTGGGAGGCTAAAATGATATTTTCCCTTTAATTTATTGTGGAATAAATTACTGTACCAACACTGTATACAATTTATTAATGAATGTTATAAGAGATATAATATTTTGTCACCCCAAGATACAACTCTTAACCACCTTACCCATGTGGCAAGGTGGTCCCTTAGCTAGTTTTATAGTTTTTTTTCTAAAAAAAAATAAAAGTTAAAGTTGCCACGTAGGCAAAGATGGTCAAAAGTTGTGTCTTGGGGTGGCAATGTATCATATCTCATGTTATAAATTATATACACATGTGGCATAGACGACATACCATATAGAAGATTTTCTTATAAAAGTTTCATGTGTTTGGCTGCCCTAGTTATTTTACTTTTGAAGAACTTTTTAAATGATTTTCACTTTGTGATCAAAATTGTTCCATTTGATGTGTTTATTGCTTTACCTAATTTTGGCGATATTGTGTGGTTGCCAAATTTTAATTGGTAATGATTATTGTTGTATTTGTTACAAACATTGTCTCTTTTTTGAAGTATTTAAAACATATTACTGTTTCTCAAAATGTTTATGAGTCTTTATGAAGAAGAAAAATCAGTTTTATAATTCGGTCTTAAAGTGTTTTAATCGTTTATTGTTTTTCTTCTTAAAGAATTATGACGGTTAGTCATAAAATCTCAAAATATAGCCATTTGGTGTTTACAAATCATTAAATCTTGCTTTGGCCGTTTGGTCATTAAGATGCATTAACATTTTAAATGGTTTTTGACTATTAATATTTTAAACGTTTTTTTGACCATGAGTCATTAAACCCATTGATTTATTTTTTTTAATCACCACCTCACTTGTTTATAAATTGGAGTTCACCAAATAACACTAGGTGAGATCATTTTTTATTCTAACCTCTTACGTACAGTGTATGTGTTTGTTGTCATTTGTAAAAAAATTGTTTCAAAACATAAAGCTATATATTATAATATTAGCTTGTCTACAAAATATTTTGAAGTCCTCCATCCACTTTGATCAAAGGGTTGTTTTATTTGATCTTCGTTCTTGGAAGTGTGTCCTTAATGAAGATAGAAGTTGTAGTCTAATCCTAGGGGGTTGCGTGTCAATAGATCCGATCACACCGAGTTATATACTCTGGGAGGCACGAATAAACTTTTAAGGATAACGCTCTTGCGTGATTCTATAGCATTGTGAGATTTTTCCTTGCTTTAATTTTAATCTCTTGTACTGTATTTATTTTTTGTTATTTTGGATTAATATGGTCTAGTATCAACAAGAATATTTTCAACCAATTATTTATTTAACAATTATTTATTTAATTGTTAATTTCCATATTGGTATTATTTTATTTCAATAAGAATTTTGTGCACCATCCAAAATTATTTCCAACAATCTTAAATGTTGATTATGTTGATGGCTGCACAAATGTTTTGATTAATTAGGACAATAACAGTAGTATTTGAACATATGAGAAGTTAAATACTATTAAACTTTTTAGTATGCAATTCGCATGCAAGAAATATGAAATCAATTCTTGGTTGAAAAGATAAAGACTTTGTTGTGAAAAAAATATCTGATAATTGATTTGTTTGTCCGAAGAAAAGCTTAATTTCATGTGTAGGTATTGGAAGTGAAAATATTTTGACTAAAAGAGTTTTTGATTATTTTAACTCAAATTTGTGTTATTTAATTTGTTTGTCAAATAACATTTTCTTGTTGGGTCACGAATCTTGCAATAAAAGTTGGGTCTTTTATAGATTTTTAGAACTTAGCAATTTCTATTGTGTTGTGCTGAGTTTGTTGGAGAATATTCAGATTAATAATAACAAAAGTGAATGATTACTCATGTTTTAATAAATAAATAAATAAATAAACATTGCTAATTGTGTACAAAGAATACCACTTTTCTAAATATTCTTGCAGGTAAGCACATGAAAGAGGAAGAGATGTGATGTGCATGTTGAATTGATTGGTTTTCATGACACTCAATTGGTGTGTGGTGACTTAGCCTATTTTGGAAGATCTTGGAGTAAAATTGTTGACTCCGCTATGAGTTCTTAAAGTCTTATTTATATGCCTTAATTTTTTTTTTTTAAGACATGATATGCAATTTCATTTATTAAAATGAAGAAAGAAAAAAAAAATCAAGTGATGAAGATACTCCTGGATTGAATTAAAAATGATGAACAATTATAATTACATGAATATTGTATCTGATAAGTGGCATATATTGATTGATCTATTTGAAAAGTAAATAAATAAATAAAAAATAGCATCTAGCACTTATGTTAGCTATGACATGCTAAATTAGCGTGAATACCTTGAAAAGTATTTGCTAATTTTTCATCAATATCATTTAGCTTTCAATTTTCCTGACATGCTTATTAGGAATAAATCATATGTGATTATTGATGTTCCTATTAGAACTCATTTAACATCGGAAAAATTTATCATATCGTAAGATTGATAATAATGGCGTATTTATAACAAAGAGCCAGTACTAGTTGATTACTATATGGTTGAGCTTAATACTTTGCATTTTTATTGAGGCTTTAGTTGAAAAGATTTTATTTTACTATCTTGACGTAAACCTGTCAATTGAGAAAAAAAAATGAAAATGAAAATGAAAATGACAGATCATACTCAGAGAAAGATGGGCTCATGGAAGTCATTTCTTAAAGCAATTGTGTGCTATTAGTGATTTTTTTTTTTTGTTCTTACTTGGTTTATTCATTAGTGTTTGGTATGATAGATTTATGCATATAAATCTTGGCTACATCAAGCAAATGAAAAAAAAAAAAAAATTATGAATGCTATAATTGTTAGTTTTGGGCTATTCACTGATGTGTGAGAGAAGCCATTTTCGGCTTGTCACATTTATGATAAAGTGCTTCATAAGAAAATTGGTAAAACTTCTTATGAGCTTTGAAAAGATATTAAGCCTAACTTAGAATACCTCAAAGTGTGAGGGTGTTTGGCAAATATTATGTTACACGAGCCTAAAATAAGGAAACTTGGTTCTAGAATTGGTTATTGTGATTTTATTGGTTTTGCTTGTAATAATTCATGTTATAGATTTCTTGTTATCAAGAATGATGTTTTAGATTACAATATTATTATTAAATCTGAAAATGCTATTTTCTTTGAGAATATGTTTCCTTTAAAAAATAAGAAAAAATTATTGCATGAATCTTCTCTTGCTTCTAATAAATTCGTTGATGATGTGCAAGAATTGAGAAGAAGCAAACGAGCGGGAAAAAAAAAGGAATTTCGATAATGTTTTATTGCTTATATTGTTGATGATGATCCAACATATTATGATGAAGCAATTAAATCTATTTGATGCATTTATTTTGGTTAGAAGCTATAAATAATGAATGGAAATCGATTATATCTAACCATATTTAGAACTCATTGAGTTACCTCCTACAACCAAATCACTTGGTTGTAACTAGATGTTTAAGAAAAAGCTTAAACCGAATGATATAATAAATAAGTACAAGGAAAGTTTGGTAACTAAAAGCTACCTGCAAAGGCAAAATGTTTATTATTTGACACTTATTCTCTGGTTACTAGAATTACATTTATTATAATGTTATTTGTCGTTGCTTCTATTTATAAACTTGTTGTACATCAAATGGATGTCAAAATTGTTTTATAAATAGTGAAGAGATTTATGTGGAGAAGCCCGAGGAACTTGTAATCCCCAGTGAAGAACACTAAGTGTTTAAATTAATGAAATCCTTGTTGGATTAAAGTAAGCTTCTAACCAATGGCATGAAAAGTTTGGCAGGGTAATGTTGTCTAATTCATATTTAAATAATGGTGTAGGTAAATGCATAGCAAGTTTTATAATAATGAATGTGTCATTATTTGTTTATATATATTGGTGACTTGCTTATTTTTGAACTAGTATTGATATTGTGTATGAAGCTAAAAGATCTCTTGCATATAATTTTGATATGAATTAAATGAGTAGAACTAATGTCATATCGGACATTAAAGTTCATAAAGATAATGATTACATTATTTTAACTCAAATACATTATGTTGAAAAGATGCTTAAAAGATTTTAGCAGTTTGTTTATCTGCCTATGTCTGCACCATATGATTAAAAATATATTTAGTTGAGAATCATGGTGATTGTGTTTTGCAAGAAAAAAATATGCATAATTCATTGGTAGTTTGATGTTTTGACAAACTGTACACGTCCTGATATTGCATATGTTGTTGGCATGTTGAGTAGATATACTCATAATCCTGCTGTTGAGCATTGGGATGCTATCTCTAAATTGTTGAGATACTTAAATGGCACAATTAATTTTGGTTTGTCATATTGTGATTATTCTCCTTTATTGAAAGGATATTGTGATGCTAACTAAATTTGTGACTCAGATGAGCTAAAACCTATATGTAGCTTTATGTGTTTACTCTGATTGGATGGGCTATCTCTTGAAGGTCCTCAAAACAGACTTGCATAACAATGTTTACTATGGAATCAAAGTTAGTTGCCATGGAGAAGGAAGGAATTGAAGATAAATGGCTAAGGAGCCTATTTATTAATTGGTTTACCTTTATATACTAATCCAGTTCAAACTGTGTTTTCATTGTGATTGACAAGCTGTCATAGCTCAAGCAAAGAGCAAGAATTATAACGAGAAAAATGCACAATATTGTGAGGCAGCTTATTGAGACTAGTATAATTTCCATGAAATTTTTGAGATAAAAAAGGAATTTTACAAATCCTTTGACCAAGGCACTAGCAAGAAGGGTGGTAAGTGAAACATCGAGGGGGATATGACTGATACCCAAATTATGACACTGTGATTGATACCCAACCTCTATGATTGGAGATCCCATGAATGAGGTTTAATGGGAAACGAAGTCACAAGTGATCATGGCGAGGTACTATCATTCTATGTTTATCCACTATCTTGTTGAGAAGATAGTGATGAGTTCATCTCTATAGTGTAAGACAATACAAGATGCAGAATGATTAAGAATGAGTTTAAAACTCTTAATGGATTCATAGTCCCTACATGTTGGGATGGGGTGTACTCTGCACACACTCTTGATGGATGCCACCTATATGAGTGTGGAGGTGGTGCTGCCTCCTATGAGACTAGGGTAGGTCTCTAGAGCGCTCATGAAACCTAGTGGCGCATGGCCTGCATAAGGCGCCAACCCGCTATAGAACAACCCAATTTTTTTGAAAAAAGTTATGTAGATGATAAGTTTGGTCAACTTATGAATTTGGTTAAAATAGTTTAACTCTACCATGATTCATTAAGTTCCTACTTATTTATCCTAGGTGCAGTTAAAACCTTTAGGTACCACATTGATGCATGCTTTCAATCTCCTTATATTTTAGTGTTTGTAACATGTGGAGGATAATTGTATTTGTTACAAACATTATTTCTTTTTTGAAGTATTTAAAACATATTACAGTTTCTCAAAATGTTTATGAGATTTTATGAAGAAGAAAAATCAATTTTATAATTTGGTCTTAAAGTGTTTTAATCATTTATTTTTTTTTGGGTTAAATACATTTTAGCCTCCTAAACTACCACCATTTCTCCGGATGGTCCCACAAACTACTAATGCTTAGATTCTGGCCCCCCAAACTAGCACTTTCTGATTTTTTGGCCCCATCCGTCTATTTATGCCGTCAATTATAACAGAATTGGCCAAAAACCCGAAAATACCCCTCCCTTAACTGTGGGAATTTCAAAGTATAGGAGATGTATTTTCGGGTTTCTGTTTAGAATTGACTGCATAAATGGACGGATGGGGCCAAAAAATCAGAAAGTGGTAGTTTAGGAGGCCAGAATCTAAGCATTGGTAGTTTGGGGGGCCATCCGGAAAAAGAGTGGTAGTTTGGAGGGCTAAAATGTATTTAACCCTTTATATTGTTTAATATAAATTATCGCTTGATGCATGGATGTAAGAATAATTAACTGAGCCACATATTACGGTATTATCCAAGAATACAATGTCTAGGAAAGTTGAATTCCTCAAGAGATTTTTCATATAATTCTCCGTTTGTTTCGGCGTAAAATGATTCGGCATTTTTCGGTGTTTGGTGGGAACAAAAATAATGGTCAACGGAAATCATTTTTAGTTTGACCGTAAAAACTTATTTAATTTTTTGGAAAACAATTTACAGTTTTATGGATTTAAACTTTTCATTCTTGCACGCATATTTGTGGGAATCCGCCACTGCCGGGCACTGAAATTTGTTGGTAACCCGACTCTATCGCCGAAGATCCCCGAATTTTAGTATCTGATTGCAGGAATCCAATAGCGGTTGTTGGAACTAGGCGATGTCGTCGGATACTGGTGGACCATATTCCGGCCGGAATCTGGCTAGCACAACCGAATTCCGATAGACCAAATTCTGGCAAGTTTGGCCGGAATGTGATTCACAGGAATCCGGTGACTACAACCGGACATTGCCAGATTTTGGTTTACACCATTAGTATTTTTTCGTACGAGCCAAATGCCGAAAAATATTTTCAAGAAAATCTTTGTTTTTTTTTTTTTTTTCTACTTCTTTTTCCTGAAAAGTGATTTCCTTGAAAAATTTTACGACGTAAAATATTTTACGTCGAAACAAATGGAGCATAAGTGACAAGGTCTTTCCATAAGGTTATTTCATTTATTGGACTGAGAGGTCCTAGAGGAGGTGAAAAAACAATTTTTGGTTTAAAAATGTCTTTTTTTTTGGAGGCACACTATGATATCTTCTCAGATTTCTTAAGGGAGGTGTATGTTAAAGGATACGGTTCACTACTTCTTCATTAGAAGAGAGGTTGTTTTTTCTTCATCTCATTGCTTTGGAGAGGGAAGGATTGCTCAATCTTGGAGTTTGAAGTGGCGGAGCCAGGGTTATGGTTAAGAGGAGTCAAGATTAGAAAATAAAGTTGAACAAAAATTGTTTAGTAATATTAAAGAATATAACTAATGAAATAAATAATCAATTTTAAAACATATATATGTAACTTATTCTTTGAACCATGCTAGATAAAAACGACGCTATAGTTTTTCAAATTATGTTTCTAAAAAAGCACGGTTAACTAGTTGACAAGGTCCATTTTGTAGATATGATCTTTGGATTTGGTGTCTCTTATTAGGATGGTAATCAATTTAAGCAAGGATCTACTGGTATATTTGCTAAGAGAGGCCCTTTTGTCCGGTCACTGCAGAAAACAAGGGTTTTATGCCCACTAATAAGAGATTGACGCATTAGCCTAGAACAAGAAAAGCAAGTGTTGGCAAAACACTCGATCTAACCCCCCCCCCCCCCCTTCTTTTTTCTTTTTTCACTCTTTTAGTTTGAAAAAAAAAACCTCCCAGCCACTGCCCACCTCAGATACCGTCGCCACCACCAATTTCACGGCTCTGCCACTGGTAAGTTCAACTCCTCTCTCTCTCTCTCTCTCTCTCTCTCTCTATGGTTTCATTCGATTTCTAGATCGACAGCCACCTCTAGATCATCTCTGATTTCTAGATCGACAGCCACTTTAGTGGTTACCAATAGTTGTTGTGGTGTTTTTTAGCGAGTTCTGGCAAATTTGTGGTGTTCAATTTTTTTTTTTTTTGTCTCCAGCGATGTGGGTGCTTATTGTTTGCCAACAAGTTTTGAGTTCTCGGCAGCATTTTGTGGTGATTGCGGCGACGTCTGCATGTATCCAGCGAAATCTGGAAATTTTCTATGGTTTTAGTTGTTTCCGGCGTCTGTTGTGGACTTTTCCCGCGGATTTTGAGTTTTGATATTATTTTCCTACAATTTTCTAAGTAACCAAACAGAGAGTAATCAAGAAATAAACCTTAGCCGCTTGACAATTTCAACGAAACCAACAAAAAAGGGGGATATATTTCACACAAATTAAAATCAGCAAGAAACCTTCCCAGTGCTCAGTTGTTGGACGTGGTTTAAATGAAAAAACACTTTAAACTCATATTTCAACGAAACAAAAATGAATAGTGAGAGAAAAAGGCGAAAATTGCTTGAGGAAGAAGAACCACTGATGCTAGAGGATACTACCGGAGAGAGAGGTTGAACTTACTGTTGAAAGAGCGGCAGAATTGGCGGCAATGTCTAGCATGGGGCAGTGGCAGCGATGTCTGGGTGGGCGGTGGCTAGCATGGTTTTTTTTTTTTTTTTTTTTTTTTTTTTTTTTTTTTTTTCAGACTATAAGAGTGAAAGAAAGGTTAGATCCAGTGTTTTGCTAACACTTGCAAAACACTGCCCCACTCTTAGTAGTACTACGTGTAGCCAAGACAATGCCTTCATAATCCTTGACAACAATGCCAATGCCAATATGTCCATGATTTTTATCCACAGCCATATCCCAGTTAACTTTGTACTTACTTGTAGGTGGGGGCTGCCAAGATACAGGTGATACTTTATGGGTGATGCTTGGGGGGTTTATCTCCGTTAACATAGCCCTTCGAAAATCAACAATAGATTGACTGGCTTCAAGACCTTTTGTGGATGAGTAAACTCACCTCCATACACAACCCCGTTTCGGTGTAGCCATATTTTGCATGCCACAACCACCATAATCTCTATTTCAGAAATTTCACACCTCCCCATGAGTATCTCAACCATATGAACAAAAGTTGGTCCCCCACTTATACATTTCTGAAACTTTTTAGGACCACAGCCCCACACATCTTGAGCTGAAGGGCAATTTCATAAGATATGCTAGACAGTTTCTTCTTTACATTCACATATCGAACAGAAAGCATCGGATACCACACCTCGCCGTAGTAGATTCTTTTTAGTAGGAAGAATATCATGACACACTCTCCACATGAACATTTTGATCGCATTTGGGACTTTCAAATTCCATAGCATCTTCCACACTTTATTCTCATCCTTTTGTCGAGAACTCCCACTATGCCTTGTGTCTTGCAATTCTTTTTCCATGTGATATGCACTCCAAACCGAGAACTCTCCATTCGTAGTGTCACGCCAGATTCGTACATCCTTTGAGTGCACATGGCTTAAAGGAATTTTGCAAATGATGTGGGCTTCCTCTTCATGAAATGTTTCTTGGATAATAGGTAAATTCCACTAGTTAGAGTCTTGGTCAATTAGCTGAAAAACCCTTGCATCCTTCGACAATATTCTTCGTGGGAATTGGATCGCAAAATTTTTTGGGGTCGGAAGCCATTTGTCACCCTAGATGTGGATATCTCTCCCATCTCCCACTCACCACACAAGCCCATTGTGCAATACCTCAGAAGCAGACATTAGACTCCTCCAAGCAAATGACAGCCTTATCTCCAAAGTAGCCCCCATTATAGAAGTGTGTGAATAGTATTTCACTTTGAGTATCTGCGCTGGTAACGAATTAGGATTTTGCATAAGTCACCACCATTGCCTTGCCAGTAAAGCCTTGTTAAAACACACCAAATCTCTGAAACCCAACCCCCCTTGATCTTTGGAAACACCAATTTGCTCCCAGCTCATCCAATGAATCTTTGCTCCATTCTCTTGATGACCCACCAAAATTTTTGCATCATCCCATTATCTATTTACAAAGGCTGATTAGGAGTTGAAAGATACTCATGTTGAACGTAGGAATGGCTTGATTTACAACTTTCAGAAGAATCTCTTTCCTCGCTTATGAGAGAAATTTAACCTTCCAATTTTGTAGCTGATTCTAAACTTTATCATTGATGCTCTTAAAAGCTTGATTTCGAGACTTCCCCATAAGAGTTGGGAGCCCAAGATATTTGTTGTACTTGTGTGTTGCTTGCATCCTTGAGAGTTGAGTTATTTTTTGTCACTTGTCTGGGCTTGTATTCCTACTAAAAAAGATAGATGTTTTGTCCTTGTTAAGTTTCTGTCCCGATATGTTTTCATACTTTTCTAGCAATCTCATCAGTCTTCGCCACTCCACGAAATTTCCTTACAAACTAATAAAATGTTGTATGCAAAGAATAAATGACTAAGAAGAGGACCCTTCTTGGAGGTAGGAACTCCAGTAATGCATCCATTTGTCTCAGCATGTTGGAGAAGAGAGCTAAGTGCTTCAACACAAAGAAGGAAAAGATATGGAGACAAAGAATCCCCTTGCCTGATTCCCTGACATGGGACAATTCTCCCCATAGGTTGCCCATTCACCACAATAGCATATAAGACCGTACCTAGACATGTCATCACAAGGTTAACCTATTGACTGGAAAAACCCAATCTTTGTATTATCACCTATAGAAATGTTCATTCCAACCTATCGTATGCTTTACTCGTATCTAGCTTGAGTCCCATGTATCTCACTTTACCCTATAGTCGAGACTACATGGAATGAAGAGTCTCATATGCTGCCAAAATGTTGTCAGAAATCAGTCTACTAGGTATAAAAACACTATCGTTTGGAGAGATGATATGGGAAGCACCTCCTTAAGTCTATTCGCCAACACCTTGGAGATCAATTTGTAAAGTGAAAATAAAATTTGACTACTTAGAGAACAGGTCTCCCCCTTTTCGAGTGAAGAAAGGAGTCGGTGCACTTCGGCATAAGCCTTACTATTCAACTAACTCTGTAAGCAGTCCTCCTCAGGGAAAAGAACAGTCCACGCATGAGCAAGTATTAAACTCTAACGGAACCCGGGGTTAGTAAAGATAGTTTACCTCCCCTGCCCACGAAGTACGAAGTGAGGGAGGTGTGCTTTCGTGCTTTGAACTAACCTTTACGCATTGAAAGCTCACGAAGGGAAGCGTGTGATAGTTGCAACAAAATATTTAAAATGCAGAATTTAAAAGAGACAAATATTTTGTTGACGAAGTAGAAATTCTGTGAAGAGAAAAACCACTCCGGGGTAGCCAAACCCAGGATATCTACTATTCAGAAGACAAAGCTGGTAAATAGAAATTAACACTCACATACCCCGATGCAGCGATGATCCCTAAGACTCTGACACGAAACCAATCGTAAACGCTTTCCAACCAAGTCTTCTACCTTAAGGGGTCTTTAATGGAATCATTTACCTTAGGGCTGACCCATAAGTAGACTTTACACGAACAATTGAGTACACACCGGCAACGGCTAGAAAGCTAGCAAATATTCAATTCTCCATAAAAACCTTCTACAAGTACTATGAAATTCTATACCGAATTCTCGCAAATTACAAGCCTAGAGGCCTCTATTTATAGGCTTCAGAAAACCTAATTCAACTCAAAATCAGAGTCCTCTGGGCGGCATTCAGACGATCTTCAGCGACTAACTTTCCAGAATAGCGCAAATCTTCCCAAAATAGGACTGCGTCCGGACGGCTTGACTGAGCGTCCAGATGGTCTTCACTGTCACTCATTTCCGCATTCGTAAAGGAGGCCCAAAATATTCTAGAACACTGGGTAGCGTCCAAACGTGTTGCCACGTCGTCCGGACATCTGACAGAACCTTCTCAAATAGTGTCATCTGAAATCCAACTCTGTGTCGAAGTCGGAGTAGCTTGACCTAGCGTCCGGACAGTGTAGCTCAGTCGTCCGGACAGCTGCAACGCTAGAGCTTCTAGACACTGCGAGGCGTCCGGACACTTTCAAAGGCCCGTCCGGACTGTTGCACAGGGACCTGCTGTTTTGACTTGGGAATTGTATGAAATCTTTATGGACATCTTCTAGAAACTTGTGATCAACCACAAGACATGAAAATGAGACACTATCTATATTACTTTAAGACTCTGAATAGAATCGAAATCCTGTTAAAAAGCAACCGTTACATGAAGTATTTTTGTCAACTAGAATGTTGCCAATATAAAATACTAACATAAAGCACATTACATAGACTTATTGGCCGATACTCAGAGATGTGTGGGATTCTTCACCTTTGGAATTAAGGCAATGTTTGTAGCATTTATTTGTGCATCCATGTGTCCAGAATTTAAAAAACTGAGAATAGCCGAACATACCTCCCGGCCAACTGTCGCCCAGTTTTGTTGGTAAAAGTAAGCTGAGAACCCATCTGGTCCTAATGCTTTTAGTGGTGGCATTTGATGTAAGGAACGACTAACCCCTTCTTCAGTAAAAGCAGCCAGAGGCTGCTCATTCATTTTTGGACTAACCTTTCTATCAATGGCATGGAGGCAATCACTAATGTTTCTTGGCTCAGCTGTAGTGAAAAGATTATGGTAGTATTGGACAAAGGCGTTTGCAATATTTTCATTTGAAGTACACACTCTACCATTTTCATTCAGAATTTTTGAGATAAGATTACCTCTTTTCCTCTTATTGGCGTAAGCATGAAAATATTTCATATTGCGATCCCCATATTTAAGCCAATTTTCCTTCGGTCGCTATCTCCATTTTAAGTCTTCCAGTCCATCAGCAAATGCAATTCATCTGTACGTATTTTGATCTCTACTTCATCTATAGTCTCATCACGTTGTTGGACTTTAGATAGTTCCTTCGTCGTCGAATGGACAGTTTTTAGTTCCCTTCTCTGGAGTGTTTGTTGACATCTTTTCGACAAAATGATGCATTGAATATGGTGCATCTGTTTGATAAGTTCGTTTCTACAGTCTTACTCACACAAAGAGAGGGAGGAAAGGGATTAAGTGAAAATATGGTGCATTGAAAATGGTGCTACGTAGAGTTGAAAATGGTGCATCTTGGACAAGACTTGTATCTAAAGATGACCCAAAGCTTGGATCTAAGATCTTCACCTCATGCTGACTTCTCAACCCCTAATCTCCTCCCTTCCTTTTCAAGGCAAATAGAGCCCCCACACACTTCACAAGTGGATTTTTTTTTTTTTTTTTTTTTTTTTGGGACAAAGAGTACAATTTATTACATAATTGGACTGCCTGTTTGGGAAATACTAATTTTAGCTTTCCATCCCTATATTTTCTTTTGCCTTTTTTCTTAGTCCCTATTTTGTCCCCAACGGTAGGCTCCTAGACCGGTTCAAGAATAGTGGGAGATCAAGGTCTTTTGGTTGACCGTCGACCGTGATCTTTTTTCTTTCCGGTCCAAGAAGGGAAGCCAGAACGAGATTACCGGATTTGATGTTGCTTATGATGAAGCTTCTTTCTATTTTTCTCAACGATCTTTCTCATGTCCACTTTTGTCACCATTTACTTCTATCGTTGCTTTTCGTCTTTTCATATAATAGAAAATTTCTTAAAAAAAAATAAAATAAAATTGCAAAATAAAGGAAGGCTCTAAAAAGTACGAAGGTTGGTAGGAATTGTGTTTCCCATGTTGTGTTAAGGTACTGTATAAAATTTTAAAAAAAATTCACTTATAATTTTTTATCTTTTATTATTTTAAAAAAAAAGTATTCAAATTTTAAGTTTCAATTTAGGGTATGTATCTTTTATTTTTTTTCAATTTTAACCTCATGTTAGAATTTTTTGCTAAATCTATCAAAATTCTCAAAATAACCATGTGTTTATTTTTTTAATAAAAATTTTATAAAAAATTTCAATGATCCAGGCATGGGTATTTTTGTAAATTCCGTTAAATTCTGACAAATACCTAAATCCTAACAATTTTTTTCTTTTTTCCAAAAAAAAAAGAAGGATAGAGCTATTTTGAGAATTTTGACAGGATTTAATGAAAATTTCAAACCGAAGGTTGAAACTGAAAAAATTGAAAGATGAATACCCTTAATTGACATTTTTTTTTTTAAAGTTTTGGTACATTTTTTCAAAAGTGATAAAAGATTAAAAGAAATAAATGAAGTTCTTTCTAAAATTTATATTTAATTAAACGGATTATACCCTTTAATTCTAACCCACCAATTTCATATTGGGTTCACGTCGAATTTGTAAATGGTTAAAAAATTGTCAACCGTACTATAAAGACTACTTCCAGGAATAATTTCTTTTTAAATATATTTTATGCTATACAAGGAGAAAGATAGTCATGATTATATCACGTTTGAAATGTGAGCGGCGACCAGCTTCCCACTTACCTTAGAGATGACTTTGGCTTCACTGCCCACATGAACGGCCAAGGTCCGCCACCAAACGTTTGAATAAATTTGATGGTAAGAGAAGATTTAACGGTTAATCTTACATGCCTAAGACTAGCTAATTCAGCCTGCCCAAAATTTTGACATTCTTTCTTCTATACAATTTAGTATGCTTTTATATATATATATATATATATATATATATATTATATATATATATATATATATATATATATATATATATATATATATATATATTTTATGTTATTGTACTTTCTCATAGTATTATATAGAATGAATATTATGTTTATTTGGTTTAATATTTTCAAATAATATATTAAAAGCCCAAGACAAGAAAGGTGAATAAAAATACATATACATATGCCACGAACTCATACATTTGTATGACTAATTGGTTTTTAGGGGTTTTCAATTTATTTATTAAGGTTTCAACCTATCCTCAAAAATATATACATAATTTAAAACAAAATCCTAAAGTTTTCAAGTGAAAATTATCCAAATAAATAAGTAATTGTACTTTAAATTAAACATAGAATCGTGTAAAAAAAAAAAAAAAACCCTAAAGAAATAAAAAAGCACCAAAAATCGGTAGAGAATCAATTGAGGAAATGAAGCCTGAGACCGATGAGAATATAAATTTCTTACAAATTGAGTTATAAGAATTCGTCTAATTCAATCTTTAAAAGTGTTATGTGATATTAAAAAAAAACATATGTTTTTCATGTTAGCATAATATAAATCAAATGCTAATTTAATAATGTAAATAAGTAGCGGAAAGATTTGATTATATAAATACCTCTGACTATGCTTTGCTCAAACGAATCTAATAAAAACTTTGTTAGTAATAATCAGATATTATGCAAAAAAAAAAAAAAAAAAAAAAAATTTAGAGAGGTTCTTCTGACCTATGCTTACTGAATTTCGTACTGATGGAATGTAAAAGTACATGGGCATAACTCGTTCTTAAAAGACGTATTGAGAGAGAAGGGGTGTCCATGCATGGCTTATAAAGTCTCCAAGTCATGTATTTCTTGGCGATGTGGGACACTTTAACATGGAGTACACAAGCTGTTTATTTATAGGCTAGATAGGGACTAAGTTATATTACCATAATTACTAATGTGCCATTAGGGACATATATGAAATTTTTTACATCTCATCAACTAAAAAATAAATAACATTTTTAAAGACCGAATTTTTTTTAAAAAAAAAAAAAAAAATCATTAAACTCAATTTATAAGAAATTTATGTCTTTTTTTTTTTTTGCAGTCATTTTCATGTACAAATATGTTATAAAATAGGTGGGAAGGGGACAGCTCAAATTTAACAAACAAACAAGCTATTTCCTCGGAAGCACGGGTGTTAAAGTCATGGCACGTCATTGGACGCTCGTGGAGGAAAAATAAATACTTGGACCGCCATAATTTGTTCAACAATCCTCTTTCATCTAGAAGCCCAACTGACAACCGCAATACGGAACCTTATTTTTTTTCCCTTTAAATTAAGGCAATTTATATAAAGCTAGGACTAATGCTATTTACTATTTAGAATATTATTATATAATTGTCGTATAATAAAAAATTAGATCAGTATTTGTAATTAAAAATTAAGAACTAATTTTTACCGTTACGTAATTCCAGTTATACGATAGTTGTGTGAAAAAGAATCGCGTACTATTTTAAAGAAATTATAGATTCTCAATATGAATTCGGGCGGTTCATTGGAGGACATTTTTCGGAAGTTCCTTCAACTTAATTTATAAAAATGACATGTGTCCCATTTGCATGTAAAAAAACACGTGTTTTGCTTTTAATTGTAAGGACAAATTTAAAAGAAAATTTTATTAAAAAGGCATGTGAAAAACACATATTATTTAAAAAGAAACACATGTCATTACTCGTGTAACATGTACAATTTTTTTTTTTTTTTTGGAACTATCTGTTAAATAAAGTAAGATTATTTTCATATAAAAAAGATTGGTCATTTTATAATTAAAATTTAATATTGTTATATTTAATGGAGAGATCCTTGTCCCATTAGATAACATTATTCTAAATGAGACCCATTAACAAAGTTACAAGGAACAATAAGTGATGCCCACTTTAATTGCCTTATAATTAATAGTAAGTCAAGATTTGTAATCGAAGCATTGGCTTCTTTCTTCGTGATGAGATAAAGAGGGATTTATTTGTCTCGAAAAGTTTGGATTTGTAGACCCCACCACATCCTTCTTCCGGATGTGGTACTGGTGTACTCGAAGAGATAAGCTAGGCCCTACGGCACTCTCTTCAATTGAAATGGACCTTTAATCATACACTTCCATCACGACAAAATTGAACAACTTGTTGTTATCGACAAATTTGTTGATATTTATAGATATTTGCATCAAGTAACGTTACATGTTGTCTTCTGTCCTTTTTTTTTTTTTTAAAAAAAAAATTATATTATTTTTAAAATTATCATTAAATTTATGATAAATTACTATTAAATTTTGATCTAATGATATTTTAAAAGACACGTCATTTTTAAAGAGACATTAGAATGACATTTAGAATTACTCATTTGAAATATAATAAAACAAGGAAGGCAGAACTAACTACATAGACGTGGAAATTATTTTCATTTTTTTGTTTAAAAGAAAAAATCTGGAGAAATCAGATGGGGAGGGGAAATTAGATTTTTTATTTTACAAAAAAATAAAAAATAAAAAATAAAATTTCACATCAATTTTATTGTACAAAGTGTGTACATTTGTTATGCATCAAACATTACTCTAATTTTATTTAACATTTATCTATTTTTAACTATTTTTTTTGTTAAATAAAGATACGATTGAATAGTTAATTTGGAGTACAACATCGACATTATCAGACAATTGTAAGATAAAAATATAATATATAGCATTACTCCATCGTAATTAAACAGCCGACAATATGTGGACCTGTTCCTCATAACAAGTTATAGACTTTTCTATTCTTTTTTTTCCTTTTTAAGAATTATTCCTCATAATTAGCTACATACTTGTGTTCTAGAAAACAGGTATAATCAAAAAGAAAAACAAAAAAGGAAAAGAATTACGAGTAATAAACATTATGTTATATCTATATTAAAAAAGAAGAAGCTTATGTTATAAATGCATTCATCAATTAGGCAGATGACAATTTAGTTTCTATCTTTTATTTTTTATTTTTTGAATTCTTATTATATTAATGTAATTTTTTAAATTTTTTATTACATTGATGTAATCTCTTGATTCATGTATTTCCTTTTTTATTTTCTTTATCCTCTCATTATAATTATATACCTATAAAAGAGAGTCTTGAGGAGAATAAGAAATATACAGTAAAGGAAATGAATTATAATTTAGGGTTATTGAAGAACTAGTTTCATATACTTCAATTTTTCTATCTGTCTTGCCATTTTTTTTTTACGTCATGCTATGTAACACTTCCAAACTATTTAACTGTAAAATAGGGGAAATGACAGACAGGGGACGGTTGTCTGTTCCCTGTCCGCCTTTTATTACTAAAATAATACATTTTATATTTTTTTTTCATTTATCCTATCTAAATTTTTCATCTTTTACTATTAAAATGTATTATTTTAATAATAAAAGATGGACAAGGACGGACAACCGTCCCCGTCTATCATTTTTCGTAGTATTGCTACTACTACCTCAACAGCAATTTATAAGTAGCTGAAATATTTCAGCTTCTCTCTTGTTCTCACTTTTTCTCACCTTTTTTTTTTATTATTATTTTTTTGGTTTCTTTGTCTTTGTCTTTCTCTTTGTTTGCGACTTTGACGTGAGTACAGTGCTTCTAAATACAACATCCAATTATAGATTTACGTTTGCCACTCAAATATACAAACTATTATCTAGCCAAAAGTTCTTATGGGCAGAAGCCGGTGGTAAAAGAAATTATTGGTAGGGGTCAATAGGCTAAATTTTTAGTTTTTTTAACTTATATATATATATATTTTAACCTAAGAATTTTTTTTTTCAAGGAAATTGGGGGAGGGCCATGGCCCCTACCAACTCCCCCCTCCCTCCGTCTCTGATGGCATCACCCAACGGCTTCGAAATCCGGTAATTACCTTTGGATCTTTTCTCCGAATTCTATTTCCAGCTAATTTGTAAAACAAATTCTTTTACGGGTGAAAAGAAAATAAGGTAAGTCTATGACTTAGTAAAGATCTGTTTGGATTTACGATTTCAAAAAAGTGCAATTAAAATCACGATTTTAAAACATGCGATTTAAAAAAAACAATTTTTAAAAACGGAATTAAGCATTTGGCAAAATTCTGCATTTTCAAAAAAGCATCATCTTACTTGCGATTTGAAAAAACAGATTTTTTGCGTTTTTTAAATTGCAATTTTTAAAAACACAGTTCTCAAAAGATTTATGTTTTGCGATTTGGTTTAAAATTGCACTTATTGTCTACGAAATCACAATTTAAAACGCACCCTAAGTAAAGCGCCAGTGAACACAATCCACGCAATGAATCCAGATTTTCATAAAGATAACAATTAGGAAAAACTTCACTTAACTTCCTTGAACTTCATTACTTTTGCAATCTCCCTTCAAAGTTAATAAACTTTCAAAATAGTGTATCAATTTTTCAATTTTTTATAATCTTATCCTTCCCCTTAAGGTTTGGGGTTAGTACATAGAGATTTCAAAACAAAGTATGCAACCAAAATGTGATAGCAGTTAAAATAACAAGAAAAAACTTTACCTATAATCTTGATCTTCCATCACTTTTGAAAAAATATATTTAAATTTTAAAACGTGTCAATTCAGGGCATCCATCTTCCAATTTTTTTAATTTCAACAATCCGTTAGAATTTTCTGTCAAATCCAATCAAAATACCCGTGTTTATTTTTAAAAAAATATATAAATTTTTTTAAAGATTCAGATATGGGTATTTTTTTTCCAATTCCGTTAAATTCTGACCAACACTTGAATCATAATAATTTTTTTTTCTTAAAAAAGAAGATGGATATTTTGGAAATTTTGATAGGATTTAAAGGAAAATTCTAACGGATGGTTGAAATTGAAAAAAATAGAAAGGTAGATACCCTAAATTAACACTTTTTAAAGTTTCGGTACATTTTTTCAAAGTTGATGAAAAATTAAGGGTTATAAGTGAAGTTCTTCCAAATAACCACTTGAATTGAGAAGTTTGTATACACATAAAATCTTGTATTTCCTTTTTTCAATTTCTTAATAATATACATATAACTCCACATTTCATAATATGAAACATTAAAACAGCTCATAACATGATAATGGAAACAATAATTAAAACATAACGATACATGTAATATTTCATGTTTAACATACATTGACATTTTCATGCATCGACATTTTCATGCATCATCTTTCATATACTTTTCATTTTCACATTGGCAAGTGTATTCATACTCCTACTTGACTGCCAGAGTATGTTAAGCGTATTCCCCCACTTAATCATTGGATTGTTTGGCAACTTTATTTTCCCCTTCTAACATCAAGGTGTGAGGTGTATAATCCTTCTTAACCACCCGACTTTCATATGCATTCTTTTCACATTTTTTATGCAATATCAATTTTCGCAAAACTTGATTTTCTTCCAAATATCAACCTTTCTATAAAATATTTTACTTCAACAACAAATTTTCCTTTTAACACATGTAAATGATTTCTAAATATATTCATATTCATTATAAAATAATATTGTTCAACAAAATTATATATAACATGATTTTGCAAACTAATGCAGGGTTAGTAAGTTAGTACTTACAACTTTGGCTAAATCTCCTAAAGGCTGAATTTTTTTTCATTCAAGAGGCTGGAGCATATTGATCTCCACTCGGATCCGGAGATAACGTCCCTATCTCACGTTATCCTCCGCTACATCAACCACCCTGCCCAGAGAGCTCCCAATTTGGTTTCCCACAACCCGATTCATACATCTTAACGGCATGTCCAATACTTACAAAAATTTCCATGATTAAGTTAACCAGATACATACACCATTTTATTAACATTAATTTAGAATCCAATAAATACCTATGCGATCTTGCTTTTAGCTAGGGCTAGCAAAACAGGTTGGCGTGTCGGGTTCGGATTGACCCACCAACCCTTTAGGGTCAACCTAAACCCGACATGATTAACTAAATGGGTTGGCATCCTAAACCCGAGACATGATCCCTTTTTTGTATTTTTGTCTTTAATCTCTTTGAGTGCTGGCTGTTTGAAACTTGACTGAGTGAATAACATGTCCTATAAACCTGCTTGTTAGGTCCTATAGTTTAGGAGTTCTAGTTGTTTAACGGGTCCATGCCATCTTGTTTAGTTGTGATTTAGTGGTAATTCCTTGATTGTAGGAGTGTTCTTCTATTTAACTATTTAAGCGGCTTATTGAATGAATCCTCGATCTGCTTCATTTGTTTGTAACGTAAGTTCTCTTTTCTACCTCTCAACCCCTCACAGTACGTTTGCAGAGGGAAATTAAGCTCTTTTCATTTTTCAAGATGGTGTTGACGATGGATGGAAAACCTTCCGACAATCTCCGCAATGACACTCCTCCTGTCCAGGATAAAGATGCAGAAGAAAAGCAACTGAGCAGTAATATTTCCTCCGTTTCATGTCTTGTACCAAAAGTGGAGTGGAATACTCATTATTTTTTATTTATTTTTTACAGGTTGATGGGTCAACCCGCGGGTCAAGCGGGTTGATCAGTTTCGCACGATTATAAACGGGTTGACCCGTTCATGATCAATACCCGATTAACATCAACCCATGGGTGGCTCGAGCCTTAGGCGACTTAAGCAATCGTCTAGGCCCCAATTAATAATTATACAATAAATATATATTAATTAAAAAACTTTAAGGTTCTAATACAGTGAAAAGTTAATAAAATACTCTTTAATTAAGACTCACACTTAATAATTGTACAATAAATGTTATTTCCAAACAAATTTAAGACTCTAATATGATAAAAATTTAATAAATAGTTTCTAATTAAGGGCCTCAATTATGGTAATAGTAATTACAAATGAAAAGTCTAAAAAAGCATCCATAAATTCTTAAAAGTCTTACTTATTTACTCTTTTTAAAAGCTCAATTTTTACATTCATGAAATTAGTCTAACGAGCACAACTTTTTCTCCAACGTTTATTTGAATTGAATATTTAGAAAAATATGAAAAAGTCTTCAAAATGCATATATTCTCATTGTTCGCGTTGTGCATAATAAGTAGAATTACACCATCGGTGAGTCTTCAATGTCCAATATATATATATATATATATTTTGCATTATGTTCTATTACAAATCAATCGTTATATAACTTATTTTCATTTTTTTTATTTTTCTTTAAATCTTATTATTTCATGTCTTTAAATTAAGTGATAAGTCATTCTATATCTAATAAGTTATAAAATAAAATAAAAAAATTTTAAAATACATTTTACAAATAGAAGAAGGTGCTCTAATTGACATATTAAATAAAAAAAAAATATAATATAAATATTAAAATAAAATAAACTTAATTAATATTTAAATATAAAAAAGTTACCTCACTTAAACTTGTCGTTCTTGTCATGTTTGTGTCGAATTTATAAATCGTATTAAAAATTTCTAGCTATACTTTTATTTGCATAATTCAGCCAAACCCTACCAATATCATAACATTTTATTGTTAAAATATTCTCATATTTTATATTTCTATATCTGTCACTATATGTTATCTCTAACTCATGTGACCTTGTTTTTAGTTGCATAATTCAATATTTTGTTGGTAAAATATTCTCATATTTTATATTTCTTCATCACGTGTATTAGTAGTAGTCAAGTGGATGGGTCTGACACTTAAAAAAAAAAAAAAAAAAAAAAAAAAAAAAAAAAAAGAGAAAAGAAAGATAAAAGAAGTGGATGGGTCTGAAAGATATTAAATGTCTTCAAGACCACGCTGTCACGCACAGCTTTCCTCTCTCTCTCTTCAACGATGTATTAAATTAATTCATCTCACTTTAGAGCTTCTAGAACAAATTCTTAAATTCTTATTATTATTATTTTAATTTTATTATAAAAAAGACCTTCTAGAACACATGATATTTATCATCGAATTAGAAAAATAAAAGTTGTCTGTTCAACCTTAAGTTTCACCGGAATAAAAACTAAACTAAATGAATTCAAAAACATTTTAATAAAAGAATATTATTTAGTAAATTTTTATATGACTGTTATATAATTTGATAATGTGATAGTAAAAATTAGCCTTCAGATAAGCATTTTTTACTGACATATTATCTCATTTGTATGACATCGTTATAAAAATAGTTTATTAAATATCATTACTCTTTTTAATAATTCTATATATTATATTTTTATCCCATAAAAACTATCTAATAATGTTGATTTGATAGTTTCAACTAATTATTTAATTGGTTAAAATTAAGACCTAGATAATTGTAAGATAAAAATATAGTTTGTAATTTTGTAACAATACTCTAAAATAAAAAGGGTTCGATTTTTGTTTTTTTAAATTCCAAAATACTCGAGGTGTAAAAGAATCATAAACTAAATAAAAATATTAATAAATAACTCAAACAGAAAATCCTCCTAAACTTGAAATAAAAAATACCCTAATAAAAAAAATAAAATACTAAGAAAATGAGTTAGACGTGTTAACGAGAATGAATTTTTTATTTAGTAATAAAAAAACACAAATATGAAAAACATTTGTCAAAAGAGGTGGCGTCTCCGTTTCCGGTCAACATTGACATCTTGAATACATTTCAACATATTATTTTCCGAGCCAGTTCGTGGAGGAAGGCTCATGGAATGTGAACATGTCCTTGAAAAGCCGCCCGAATGGTTATTCAATGGCTGTACCTAAAGGCTAAAGTCCTATATAAACATGCGTCATAATGTTTCCTCAATATCTTCGTTGTTCGGAGCACAAAGAAAGCTGAACCAGCTTACACAAAAAAAATACATGTCTTTCTTTCATCATTTTCAGATAAAGAGTTGGAAATCACTGGTTTCTTAGCCTCCGTATTGAGAAAAGATTTCCTGGGTTTTTGCAGTTGTTGCGAGATCAGTGTTTGGTTTTAGCTATAAGGCTTTGGGAACTTATACGTATTCAAGTAGATTCTGAAGAAATATTTCTGGGTTTTAGTGGGTTGTAGCTGTAATCTTCACTCGGGTTCTAATCATGGACGGCGTTGATCATTACAAGGCCAGTGGTAGTTTGCGAGGCAGTTTACGATTACGCGGTTCGTCGGTGTGGAGGAACAATGCTATGGAAGTTTTCTCGAGGTCTTCACGAGAAGAGGATGACGAAGAAGCTCTCAGATGGGCTGCCCTTGAAAAGCTTCCCACTTTTGATCGTCTAAGAAAAGGAATACTAACTACGTCAAAAGGTGAAGCCAGTGAAATCGATATACATAATCTTGGATCTGAAGAAAGGAAGAAATTGCTCGAGAGTTTGATCAAAGTAACCGAAGAGGATAATGAGAAGTTTTTGTTGAAGATCAGGGATCGGATTGATAGGTAAGACTAAGACCTCTGCCAGTCTGAGATTAACTTGTTTCGTTTCTTAACTATACTTAATTTTCATACATATTCGTCAGTACCATAATCGATTTTCTTGCTTCTTGGAATTTTCTCAGAGTTGGAATTGATCTACCAGCAATTGAAGTCCGATTTGAGCACCTAAACATTGAAGCAGAAGTTCATGTAGGAGGCAGAGCCTTGCCTTCCTTCTTTAACTTCATTATAAGCATCCTAGAGGTAACCATCTGCAAAATATACATCATAAGTTAGTGAGAAATTTTATTAATTTCTTAAAGTGTTTTTTGAGTTGTTCTTGAATTTGCTTTTTTTTTTTTTTTTTACTGTGTATAGGGGGGTTTGAGCGTTCTTCACATTCTTCCGAATAAAAAGAAGCAGATAAATATCCTTAAAGATGTTAGTGGAATCATCAAGCCTCGCAGGTGAGAAAATACGCTCAGCTCTTATCTTGAATTGGATTCTGAATTTTTCTGGGAAATCAAATTTCTAATTTGATGGATATGTAATTTGTAGGATGACATTGCTATTGGGTCCTCCAAGTTCTGGGAAGACAACACTCTTATTGGCTATGGCTGGAAAGCTTGACCCGGCTCTAAAGGTGAATATAATATCATTTCGGCTTCGTTCTTTCTTGATTTGTCAATTTTTACCTCTGTTTAAGCTCTTTCATCTCATCCCTAATTTGAAAACCGAAACTTCTTCTTCAGTGTTCAGGGACGGTGACTTATAATGGCCACGGCATGAATGAATTTGTACCCCAGAGAACTGCTGCCTATATCAGTCAATATGATCTCCATATTGGGGAAATGACTGTAAGGGAAACCTTGGCCTTCTCTGCCAGGTGCCAAGGGGTTGGATCACGCTATGGTAGGTTATTTAACTTAAGGGATCACTCGTTCTGTTTTCAGCTTTCCTTCATTATAAACTTTAAGATGAACTACACCATGAATAATTTGCAATACAGAAGAATGACTATTATTTTTGAAATCTGCAGATATGTTAGCAGAGTTGTCCAGAAGAGAAAAGGAGGCAAATATCAAGCCTGATCCAAATATCGATGTCTACATGAAGGTGAGACAGAAGACATTGGCCAGTGATTTAAATCTTTAGGAGATCTCTAGCATTTAACTTGTTTCGAGAAATTTATATTATTAGGGAAACCCGTATTTGGACCTCGTATAATAAATGCAATTTCAAATGTAATAGACACTAAATATGCTTGCAACTAATCTTAGCTTGATTCATATCATAACTGACTTATGCTCAATTTTGGATTGAGTAGAATCATTGACATTTTATATTTTAACATAACATAGTTTTACAGCGAGTAATGTTGGTTTTCTTGTGTTTGGCTTCTGATGTATCAGGCATCAACAACAGAAGGCCAGGAGGCGGACGTGGTGACAGATTATATATTAAAGGTACAATTGCAAATTTTACATAGAGTTTCTGTACTTGGAAAATAATTATTAGGATTTAAGAAGTATTCACATAATATACTTCAGTTTCTTTAATTTGCTTCACACTTGAACTTACAGGTTTTGGGTTTAGAAGTGTGTGCTGATACCTTGGTGGGAGATGAAATGTTGAGGGGTATCTCAGGTGGACAAAGAAAGCGTGTTACAACAGGTATGCCAAGTAGCATATAGAATTCATTTTTATTGATATGATTTGCCTGTATGATAATATAAATAAGTCAAATTATAGGGGAGATGATGGTTGGACCAGCAAAGGCACTGTTTATGGATGAAATATCTACTGGATTGGACAGCTCGACAACTTTCCAGATTGTGAATTCGCTCAGGCAATATGTTCACATTCTTGACGGAACGGCAGTAATCTCTCTACTGCAGCCAGCTCCAGAGACTTACGATCTTTTTGATGACATTATTCTCCTCTCAGATGGCTACGTTGTCTACCAGGGGCCCCGTGAACATGTTCTTGAGTTTTTTGAAAGCATGGGCTTTAAATGTCCAGAAAGGAAAGGTGTGGCTGACTTCCTGCAAGAGGTTAGTGTGAATCTTTGACCTTCATTGGCCTCATCCATACTAATACTGGGCATGCAAAGATGTTTTGACAGCCATAAATGTGGAGCATAAAGCCTGTTGTTTGTGCATTCACAGGTGACATCGAGGAAAGATCAGGAGCAGTATTGGGCACGCAAAGATGAGCCTTACAGTTTTGTGGTGGTCCAGGAATTTGCTGAGGCATTCCAATCATTCCGTGAGGGAAGGAGAATAGGAGATGAACTTGCAGCT
Organism: Alnus rubra; assembly: GCA_028654335.1. NCBI lineage: Eukaryota > Viridiplantae > Streptophyta > Magnoliopsida > Fagales > Betulaceae > Alnus > Alnus rubra. The sequence continues at coordinate 2,642,875 of JAJPGS010001935.1, read as the reverse complement.
CCATATGATAAGAGAAAAAGCCACCCAGCTGCTTTGACAACCAAGAAGTATGGTGTTGGTAAGAAGGAGCTGTTTAAAGCTTCCTTCTCAAGAGAATACTTGCTGATGAAGAGGAATTCGTTTGTTTACATCTTCAAGCTTGTACAGGTAGATTTAAACCTTATTTTCCTGGTTCCTTTAATTTTATTTAAACAGGATTTTGATTATTGTTCTTTTCTCTGCTTTCAGCTTGCAGTAATGGCAGTGATTGCAATGACACTTTTCCTACGGACTGAGATGCCTCGTGAAACAATAACAGATGGAACAATTTACACGGGTGCTTTGTTCTATACTGTGATTATGATTATGTTTAATGGGATGGCAGAGCTGTCTATGACGATTGTAAAGCTTCCTGTTTTTTACAAGCAGAGAGACCTCCTCTTCTATCCTTCATGGGTATACGCTCTTCCTACCTGGGTCCTCAAAATCCCGGTAGCGTTCTTTGAAGTTGGTGTTTGGGTATTCATGGCATATTATGTGATGGGTTTTGATCCAAGCGTTGGAAGGTAATTATAATGAATTTGTTGCACATTTAGAGATTGGTTTAGCGAGGTGTTTTCCATCCCGAATAATATTTGGAAATGTACATATTGCAGGTTGTTCAAGCAATACCTTCTGCTATTACTTATAAACCAAATGGCCTCTGGATTATTCCGATTTATTGCAGCACTGGGTAGGAATATGATTGTTGCTAACACCTTTGGGACATTTGCGCTGCTCTTGCTTTTTGCATTGGGTGGTTTTATCCTCTCCAGAGGTAACATTATACTGAATATTTATATTTATTTTTTTTCCCATTATTTACACTGTACCTTAAATAATACTCCACTCTTCTGTTCACTTCTACCAGAGGATATAAAGAAATGGTGGATATGGGGCTACTGGATATCGCCTTTGATGTATGGGACAAATGCAATGGTGATTAACGAGTTCCTGGGGAACAATTGGAAACATGTACTTTTCTGAACTATACATTTGAGCATTTATTCTGTATACCTCTTAATAACAAGCTAATGTCTGATTCAATTATTTAGCTTGGAAACTCAACGGAACCCCTGGGAATTAGAGTATTGAAGTCGCGCAGTTTCTTTACCGAAGCACGTTGGTATTGGATAGGCATAGGGGCAACAGTTGGATTCATCCTAGTTTTCAACATCTTTTTCACAGTGGCTCTTGCTTTTCTTAACCGTGGGTATCTCCACCTTTTTCACCTTGGGCCTTATTAATATAGGAGCTTTTGTGTTAATGATGTGCAACTTATGTGCAGCATTTGGGAAGTCACAGACTGTAAAGTCAGATGAACCAGAAAGCAATGAACAAGGGCAGAATACCGGAGAAGGCATACAGTTAACACAAAGAGGAAACAACTCAAGTCATCAGGGGTCCTCATCTGTAAGAGCAGAAGCTGCTGTTGAGGGCAGTCATAATGGGAAAAGAGGAATGGTTCTTCCTTTTGATCAACATTCAATAACCTTTGATGACGTAATATATTCCGTTGACATGCCACAGGTAACTTAAATCATAAATATTTGGAACTGAAAATGTTTCTTGAATTTACTTCTGAATTAGTATTGTCCAGAAACTTGGGACCTAATGGCTTCTATGCGACTTGCAGGAAATGAAGAGCCAGGGTGTTGTTGAGGATAAATTGGTGCTTCTGAAGGGTGTGAGTGGTGCTTTCAGGCCAGGTGTTCTCACAGCTCTGATGGGTGTTAGTGGTGCTGGTAAAACAACTCTGATGGATGTGCTGGCCGGTAGGAAAACTGGTGGATATATTGATGGGAACATCACAATTTCAGGGTACCCAAAGAATCAAGAAACATTTGCTCGAATTTCAGGGTACTGTGAGCAAAATGACATTCATTCTCCTCATGTTACTGTGTATGAGTCCTTGCTCTACTCAGCATGGCTCCGCTTATCCTCTGAAGTTGATTCAGACACCAGAAAGGTTAGTATCTGAAAGAAACCTCTGCTTCAGGGTTCTTCTGTTCTTATCTACTATTTCTTTTATTGCAATTGACAATTTGGCTTGTGCTCATGCTGGAATCTGGAAATTCTCGCTCGAGCTAAGCTCAAGTTTAGCTCACTTGAAACTCGTAATTTGAGTGTCTTCTCTTGGCATGACAGCAGACTAAAGCCAATATTAATGTGGTGCCCTGTCAGTGTGGATTTAGATTGTGAATGGTGTTGCATTCTCGTGTGTTTGAGTACCACATTGGGTATATCTAGATTGATATGTGTTATATAAGCAATTACGAGAGAATCCCCAATTTTGACTAATCATTTTGAGGTATTACACAAATGTGACCAGCGTGTCACCATGTCATGAAAATTAAGCTCAATCAACCCCCTTCTATAGTTCTAATTTTTCCCATATTGACTTTACAAAAACTTGTTTTCAATAGCTAAGCATGATCTGAAAATAAAAAAAATGTTTGAATTTGTCATAAAGAGATTGAATGCCACTAGGCCCACTACCCTAAATCTAGATTCATGGTTCTGACAAATGTTTCAGATGTTCATTGAGGAAGTCATGGAGCTTGTGGAGCTAAAGCCATTGAGGCATGCACTAGTTGGGTTGCCTGGTGTGAATGGTCTCTCTACCGAGCAGCGCAAGAGGCTCACTATTGCAGTTGAGCTTGTGGCAAACCCCTCCATAATATTCATGGATGAGCCAACTTCGGGTCTAGATGCAAGAGCTGCTGCTATTGTTATGAGAACAGTGAGGAACACAGTGGACACTGGAAGAACAGTTGTGTGCACCATCCATCAGCCAAGCATTGACATATTTGAAGCTTTTGATGAGGTGAGAACTATAAATTATCTACAGATTAGGTGAGCATTCATTGGTTCTCCTAGATTTGAGCTTGATATTTAAAACATGTACTTGCAGCTTTTCCTAATGAAGCGTGGAGGACAAGAGATATATGTTGGGCCATTGGGTCGCCACTCTTCCCATCTTATCAAGTATTTCGAGGTAGGGCGCTATGAGAAAACAGAAATACAGACATCCAACAGCCATAAATCTTGATCTTTGTTAGTAATTTCCTAATACATTTACCTTTTCCTTGCTTCTAGAGTGTTGACGGAGTCAAAAAAATTAAAGATGGCTATAATCCAGCAACTTGGATGTTGGAAGTTACAACTGCTGGGGAAGAGATGGCTTTAGGTGTTGATTTTACTACTGTGTATAGGAACTCAGATCTATACAGGTACCTTCCATGTTATATTAACTGAATATATAATAAGACAAAAATAAATATACCATCTTGACAATGTATATATAAGATCCTTGTCATATTGATGAACATTAAATTTAAGGCTGAAAATTTTGCTACTGGGTGGAATGTGCATCAGGAGGAACAAAGCACTGATTAAAGAGTTGAGCAAGCCTGCTCCTGGTTCAAACGACCTCTACTTCGCAACTCAATATTCACAGTCATTTTTCACTCAATGCATGGCTTGCCTATGGAAACTACGCTGGTCCTATTGGCGCAACCCACCGTACACTGCCGTAAGATTTGTCTTCACAGTTTTCATAGCCCTGACATTTGGGACAATGTTCTGGGACCTTGGCTCCAAGTTGTAAGTTGTTACTACTAGAAAACTCAGAAATGTTATGGATGCTAATGATTTACTGCACCAATTTAATTTTACTTTTGTATTTCAAATTTCAGCAACAAGCAACAAGATTTGTTTAATGCGATGGGTTCCATATATGCTGCTGTTCTCTTCCTGGGCATCCAAAATTCTTCATCCGTGCAGCCTGTTGTGGCTGTTGAACGAACTGTCTTCTACAGAGAAAGAGCTGCTGGAATGTATTCAGCCTTGCCATATGCATTTGCACAGGTAACCAGGGTCACATATTTATAGGCTTCAGTCTTTATAAGGGAACAACTTGGTATCTTAATGCAATTCCCCACTTTTGCCCCAGGTCGCAATTGAGATCCCATATGTCTTTTGCCAAGCTGCTGTGTATGGCATCATAGTTTATTCTATGATTGGATTTGAATGGACCGCTGCCAAATTCTTTTGGTATCTATTTTTCATGTACTTCACATTGCTCTACTTCACCTTTTACGGCATGATGAGTGTGGCTATGACACCAAACCACCATATTGCCGCCATAACATCCTCTGCGTTTTATGGATTATGGAACCTATTTTCAGGATTCATAATCCCAAGACCTGTAAGTATTTACCGTTTTATTTGATGTGCACGGACTTTAGTTTACGGATTTGCAAAACATTGACTAACTCCTTTTTGTTTTGATTAATCTATTTGGCCAACAACAGAGGATTCCTGTGTGGTGGAGATGGTACTACTGGGCATGTCCTGTTGCGTGGACCTTGTATGGTTTGATTGTTTCGCAATTTGGAGATATAAAGGATGTCATTGAGGACACCGGTGACACAGTGGAAGGTTTTGTGAAAAACTACTTTGGATTTGAACGTGATTTTCTGGGAGTGGTGGCGGGTGTGGTTGTCGCCTGGACGGTGCTCTTTGCATTTATCTTCGCCTTTGCCATCAAGGCGTTTAATTTCCAAAGGCGATAGAAAATAGTTTTGATTATTTTGTTAGTTTGTTCTGGGGATTAATGCTATAACAACTAGCATGCCCAACTTCTTTTTTCTTTTTCACCTTCTACATGTATCATAAGGCACTTTGACCATATGTATTCACATAAAGAGAATTATGGGTTTGTTCATTTATCACAAATTATTGTATCTACTTGGGTAGCTTTTGTTTCTCAGGAGGTGTTAGAAATGCTTCTCTTATTTCCATCCAACACTGCTATAAAAATTGGTTTGAATGAAATCAGAGGAATCTCAATTTTATACTTTTACAATTGGCACAAAAACTCCAGTGTCCAAGAAATTAATTTAACTCATATAATTCATAAAAAAAAAAAGAGAAGAAAAATAAAAAGCTCCTCTTTTGTATACCTGAGTGCTCAATTAACCCATAGGATTGGAAGCCTAAAACACTCAAGAGGGCGAATGCTTGTTCGTGTGCAATTTAGGTTCACCACAGGGCAACCACTTTGTTAATAATTAACCTAACCCTCACATTTATGGTATTGATTACCTCATAACTCCATGAAAACAATACACCGTTTCGAGAAATGTCAGGGGTATCAAATTTTTTACCAAATGATATGAAAATGATACACTGTTTTGAGAAATGTTAGGGGTATCAAATCTTTTACCAAGAGAGGTATCAAAATGATATGAAGCTTATTCGTTGAAGATGATCAAAACAATTAATCTAAGAAAAATTCTACAAGTACCAATGAATAAGCTCTTCATAATTTTGGTATTATTTCTTAGTAAAAGATTTGGTACCCCTAGCATTTTTCCTCGCCTTTTTTTTTTTCATGGTTAGGAGTTCAAGGTCAAAAGCAATTTTTAGGTATTTCATCATCTCATCAGAACTCTAAACAGGATTTATCATCCTAATTGGGTGCTTCTATTTTGAGAAGAGCTTCCCTTCGTGGTCATGGTATATTGTATTCTCTTTCTCGTTCTTTTTTATTTTATTTTGATGAAAAAAGGTCATGGTAAGTAACATTCACCTTCAGATTTTTTTTTTTTTTTTCATCTTTTATCTCTGCCACAAGCATCATGAAAACCTTTATTACTCGCAAGCTGCATTCTAACTAAGGCTCCGTTTGTTTCGACGTGAAATATTTAAATTTTCAACGAAATCATTTTTTAGAAAAGATGATTTCTCTCAAGATATTTTCGGTGTTTGACTCGTACGGAAAATGAGCGATTGTGAAAAACGGCTGACAACTTTCGGTTGTGGTTTGACGAAAGTATCTTACGAAAAAACAGAGTGGAAAGTTGCCGGCCGTTTTCCGCCGCCGCTCATTTCCGTACGAACTGAACGCCAAAAAATATTTTTCAAGAAAATAATTTTTTCTAAAATAAGATTTTGTTGAAAATATTTTCCGACAGAAAACATTTTAAACCAAAACTAACATAGTCTAAAATTAAGTTTCTAGATACACGTAATAGGAAATTCTTTCAAGGAGGAGTTTGTTTCTTTGGCTGACCATTTGAAGTAGAAGCTTATAATAAATGCTGCAGAAGTACTTCTCAACTTAGGAATGCAGTTGATTGAATGAGTAGTGGAAAAATTTGCAGATGATAATAAAGATCCATTGACAACAAAAAAGCAAGCATGGTGCTAAACCAATAGAGAGATATTTATTAAGAAGCCCTAGGCATTTAATTTTCCTAGAGCTATTATGCACCCATTTATAATCCTGATCCTATTGCCTTAATGTGAATACATTTAGTCAAAGTTGCAGGTGAAAGAGATAGAAGAACATGGAGATGCAAGCTGTTAGCATTTTTTCTACCGCCTTTGGAAATTAAACGCCTTGATGGAAAAGGCAAAGATAAATGCAAAGAGCACCGTCCAGGCGACAACCACACCCGCCACCACTCCCAGAAAATCATTCTTGAATCCGAAGTAGTCTTTCACAAACTGTTCCACTGTGCCACCGGTGTCCTCAAGCACGTCCTTGTTATCTCCAAATTGTGAAACAACCAAGCCATACAAGGTCCACGCAACAGGACATGCCCAGTAGTACCATCTCCACCACACTGGAATCCTCTGTTGTTGGCCAAGCAGATGATTAATCAATCAAAACGAAAAGGAGTGTTGGTAAATGTTTTCCATGTCAAAAAATACTTACGGGTCTTGGGACTATGAATCCTGAAAACAGGTTCCATAATCCATAAAAAGCAGAGGATATTACGGCGGCGATATGGTGGTTTGGTGTCACAGCCACACTCATCATGCCGTAAAAGGTGAAGTAGAGCAATGTGAAGTACATGAAGAATAGATACCAAAATAATTTGGCGAACGTCCATTCAAATCCAATCATTGCATAAACTATGATGCCATACACAGCAGCTTGAGCAAAGACATATGGGAGCTCAATTGCGACCTGGGGCCAAAACAAACAGGGTTAAATCACTACCTGTTCCAAAAGCTTGAGCTGATAAGAACAGATTAATTTAATCGTTTATATTTTAACACTTACCTGTGCAAATGCATATGGCAAGGCTGAATACATCCCGGCAGCTCTTTCTCTGTAGAAGACAGATCGTTCAACAGCCACAACAGGCTGCACGGATGAGCAATTTTGGATACCAAGGAAGAGAACAGCAGAATACATGGAACCCATCGCATTAAACAAATCTTGTTGCTTCTTGCTGCATTAGTATCCGTTAGAATATATAAATTAAATGATTAAATAACGTTTCTGAGTTTTCTAGTAGTAACAACTTACGTCTTGGAGCCAAGGTCCCAGAACATTGTCCCAAATGTCAGGGCTATGAAAACTGTGAAGAGAAATCTTACGGCAGTGTATGGTGGGTTGCGCCAATAAGACCAGTGTAGTTTCCATAGGCAAGCCATGCATTGAGTGAAAAATGACTGTGAATATTGAGTTGCAAAATAAAGTTCCTTTGAACCAGGAGTGGGCTTACTCAACTCTTTAATCAGTGCTTTGTTCCTCCTGATGCACATGCCACACAACAGTACAATTTTCAGCCTTCAGTTTAAAGTTCCTTAATATGACAAGGATCTTATATATACCGTTAAAGTATTGATTAAACGATTAAATTTATCCATTCCTATCGGCTTAAGCTTCTGAGATAAATATTATCTTCTTAATTTACCTATAATTTCAATTAAATATTTCACGTGTTGGACTTCACCTATTAAAAGAGAGTTTGAGTTTGAGCCCACAAGTAAGTAGGAGTGTTAAAGTATTAATTAAATGATTAAATTTACTCATTCCTATCTGCTTAGATGGTATATATTTAGTTGGTTTAACATGGAAGGTACCTGTATAGCTCTGAGTTCTTATACACAACAGTAAAATCAACACCCAAAGCCATCTCTTCCCCAGAAGTTGTAACTTCCAACATCCAAGTTGCGGGATTATAGCCATCTTTAATTTTTCTGACTCCTTCAACGCTCTAGAAGCAAGGAAAAAGTATATGTATTAGGATATTACTAACATAGATCGAGATTTCTGGCTGTTGGATGGCTGTATTTCTGTTTTCTAATAGGGTCCTACCTCGAAATACTTGATAAGATGGGAAGAATGGCGACCCAATGGCCCAACATATATCTCTTGTCCTCCACGCTTCATTAGGAAAAGCTGCAATTTGCAAGTGCATGTTTTAAATATGAAGCTGAAATCTAGGAGAGAAGCAATATTGAATGCTCACCTTATCTGTTGATAATTTATAGCTCTCACCTCATCAAAAGCTTCGAATATGTCAATGCTTGGCTGATGGATGGTGCACACAACTGTTCTTCCAGTGTCCACTGTGTTCCTCACCGTTCTCATAACAATAGCAGCAGCTCTTGCATCCAGCCCTGAAGTTGGCTCATCCATGAATATTATGGAGGGGTTCGCTACAAGCTCAACTGCAATAGTGAGCCTCTTGCGCTGCTCGGTGGAGAGACCATTCACACCAGGCAACCCAACCAATGCCTGCCTCAGTGGTTTTAGCTCCACAAGCTCCATGACTTCCTCAATGAACATCTGTGGCATTCAATCTCTTTGTGACAAATTCAAACATTCAGCAAAACCATGAAGCAGAGGTTTCTTTCAGATACTAACCTTTCTGGTGTCTGAATCAACTTCAGAGGATAAGCGGAGCCATGCTGAGTAGAGCAAGGACTCATACACAGTAACATGAGGAGAATGAATGTCATTTTGCTCACAGTACCCTGAAATTCGAGCAAATGTTTCTTGCTTCTTTGGGTACCCTGAAATTGTGATGTTCCCATCAATATATCCACCAGTTTTCCTACCGGCAAGAACATCCATCAGAGTTGTTTTGCCAGCACCACTAACACCCATCAGAGCTGTGAGAACACCTGGCCTGAAAGCGCCACTCACACCCTTCAGAAGCAGCAATTTATCCTCAATGACACCCTGGTTCTTCATTTCCTGCAAGTCAAAATTGAAACCATTAGGCCTCATCAGGTTTCAACAAACATTTTCAGTTCCAAATACTTACGATTTTAAGCTACCTGTGGCATGTCAACTGAATATGTTATGTCATCAAAGGTGATTGAATGTTGTTCAAACGGAAGAACCATTCCTCTTTTCCCATTATGACTGCCCTCAACAGCAGCTTCTGCCCTTACAGATGATGAGGACCCATGATTACTTGACTTGTTTCCTCTCTGTGTTAACTGTATGCCTTCTCCAGTATTCTGCCCTTGTTCATTGCTTTCTGGTTCATCTGACTTCACAGTCTGTGACTTCCCAAATGCTGCACATAATTAGTTGCACATCATTAACACAAAAGCTCGTATATTAACAAGGCCCACAGTGAAAAAGGTGGAGATACCCACGGTTAAGATAGGCAAGAGCCAGAATGACAGCGATGTTGAAAACTAGAATGAATCCAATTGTTGCCCCTATGCCTATCCAATACCAATGTGCTTCGGTAAAGAACCCGCCCCCTTTCAACACTCTAACTCCCAGTGTTTCCGTCGAGTTTCCAAGCTAAATAATTTAATCAGACATTAATTAGCTTGTTATATTTTATACAGTATAACTGTTCAAATGTATAGTTGAGGAAATTACTTGTTTCCACTTGCTCCCCAGGAACTCGTTAACCAATATTGCATTTGTCGCGTACATCAAAGGTGATGCCCAGTAGCCCCATATCCACCAGTGCTTTATATCATCTGCTCCAACTCAACACAAGAATGGATTGTTCTGTTTAAGTTACGGTTCGTTCGTGTCACATTTACCACGTCAGCCACTAAAATTTAGACCGTTACACTTACACGTACAACAGTGCACATAATACTTACAATTTTTACATGTTGATCGACCACATGTTATTTATTACATTAATCACTAAAATATGGATTGCTAACTTACGTGACACTCATTTCCATAAAATATAGATTGTCAGGTGAGTTTGTGGTAAAGATTGTAGTACCCTAACCATTTTCATAATTATTATTATTATAGACTAAAACGGGACAAATGAACCATGTGACATTTCAGCTTTGATACTCTTGTTGCTAACAAAAAGAAAAAGAAAAAAAGAAAAAAATCTAAGATATCTAATTATTTATACATAAAAAATGGAAGGTAAGAAATTCATGAAACAAGTTTATTGAATTTCTCATCAACTTTACTGGTATAGACTTTTTTGGAGAAACTTCATTTAACCATTTGAACATCCATCACATTTGTAATTACTCCCATAAATTGAAAAAATTCTCAATTTAGTGTATTTATCTTTCAATTTTTTTTTTCAATTTCACAAATCTTTTAAGATTTTCTGTAAAAATCATAACATAATAGTGTCAAAATTTTCAAAATACTCATATATATTTTTTTTTAAATATATATAACCTAACCAACGCCAAAATCCTTGTAATTTTTTTTCCCTAAAAACAATTAGGGGTATTTTAGGATTTTGATAGGATTTAACTGAAAATCCTAATGGACGGGTAAAATTGAAAAAAAATTGAAAGATGAATATATATACTAAATTGAGAGTTTTTGAAGTTTAGGCAAGTAATTGCAAAAGCAACGACAATTTAGGGGGTTAAGTGAAGTTTCCTTTACTTTTTATCACCCCATGAAACAAAAAAGTGGAGTAATTATAACCATAGTACCAAGGTAATGTCGATATTGTTCAAAAAACCACGCAATGAAATATGGTAGAACACAACCTTAATTAAAAGCTTAAATCAATAAACCTAAGTAAAATTGGTAAGTCACTATTTATCTCAAAGGCTTAAACTAATAAGAAATAATAACTTTAATAATTTAATCAACACTTTAATAGTCTCTCTCATGCGTGAAACTAGATTACTCATAAAATATTTTAACTTAAATGAGAGGCGAATGACAAAAATTGACAAGGTTTGAATTCACTATTTATCTTAAAATCTTATATATATAATGATGAGTTTATTTATTTATTATAACTAGTAAATATAATGTTACCTTTGGAGAGGATAAAACCACCCAATGCAAAAAGCAAGAGCAGTGCAAATGAGCCGAAGGTGTTAGCGACAATCATATTCCTACCCAGTGCTGCAATAAATCGAAATAAGGCAGAGGCCATTTGGTTTACAAGTAATAGCAGAAGGTATTGCTTAAAGAACCTGAAATATTAAACATATTTCCAAATATTATTCCACCAATTAATCTCTAAACAAATTCATTGTATATATATATATATAATTACCTTCCAACGTATGGATCAAAACCAATGACATAATACGACATGAATACCCAAACAGCCACTTCCAATAACCCTACCGGGATTTTGAGGACCCATGCAGGCAGAGCATATACCCATGAAGGAAAGAAGAGGAGGTCCCTCTGCTTGTAAAAAACTGGAAGCTTTACAATCGTCATGGAGATCTCTGCCAACCCATTAAACAAAATCATAACCACAGTAAAGAACAAAGCACCCGAGTAATTTCTTCCATCTATTTCTGTTTCACGAGGCATCTTGGTCCGTAGGAAAAGTGTCATTGAAACCAGTGCCATTACTGCAAGCTGAAAGCAGAGGAAGAAAAACAAAACAAAATTTAATCTAAATCCTGTTTAAAATTTTGATCAGTTTGTTTAAATCTACCTGTACAAGCTTGAAGATATAAACAAACGAATTCCTCTTCATCAGCAAGTATTCTCTCGAGAAGGAGGCTTTGAACAGCTCCTTCTTACCAACACCATACTTTTTGGTTGTCAAAGCAGCTGGGTGGCTTTTTGTCTTATCATATGGAGCTGCCAGTTCGTCTCTTATTCTCCTTCCCTCGCGGAATGATTGGAATGCCTCAGCAAATTCCTGGACCATCACAAAACTGTAAGGCTCATCTTTGCGTGCCCAATACTGCCCCTGATCTTTCCTCGATGTCACCTGCGATATATTTGCACAAACATTAATATATAATATGGCTGTGAAAACGTACGTACATCTTTTGCATGCCCATGAGTATCAGTATTAGTATAACCTCTTGCAGGAAGTCAGCCACGCCTTTCCTTTCTGGACATTTAAAGCCTATGCCGTCAAAAAACTCAAGAACATGTTCACGGGGCCCCTGGTAGACAACGTATCCATCTGAGAGGAGAATAATGTCATCAAAAAGATCGTAAGTCTCTGGAGCTGGCTGCAGTAGAGAGATTACTGCCGTCCCGTCAAGAATGTGAACATATTGCCTGAGCGAATTCACAATCTGGAAAGTTGTCGAGCTATCCAATCCAGTAGATATTTCATCCATAAACAGTGCCTTTGCTGGTCCAACCAGCATCTCCCCTATAATTTGACTTATTCATATTATCATACAGGCAAATCATATCAATAAAAATGAATTCTATATGCTACTATACTTGAAGAAAAATTACAATCATGAGCAACAAACTAGGGCGGGTCAACGCAACAAGAAGAACCAAAACAACAAGAGAAGACAGAAAGTAAGAGGGAATACATCAACTGAATGAAACAACCTTATTGATTTTTGGCATGAATACCAAAAACATGAACACCAATAAAAATGGTAAAACGGGACGTAAATAAGGGTATGACCGTTATAAGACCCTTCAACACTACTTAAACCTCTAGTACAAGGGACTCAAATAGCTAGAGGCATGATCCTCGTTATACCCTTCAATCCTACCTAAACGTTTGAAGGGGAACAAAAAAAAAAGCAAACACATAGAAGGAAAGACATAAATTTAAGAACAAAAAATTTACAACAAAAAGCCTAAAAAAAATGAAAGTAGCTCAACAAGACCAGCAGAAAGCCTCTGTCTTTGGGTTCACGCTCCAGCGAGTGGAGGCCACACACTATGGCCCTAAGTGTTTGGAAGTAACAAAACCACCCCAGCAGACCGGCAACAGTGGTAGATGACAGCGGATGAGATGATAGGAGGCGTCATGTGTGGCGGAGGGCTGTCCACACGTCGACGCATGTGAGACACGTACCAGCGAGTGAAATCTGCTCATGGGTGTGTTGCCGGAAGGAGACGGGACTGGTGGTGGATTGAAGCGAAGAAGCCAAAGAGAAAGGTGGATTGGCACGTCTCAAAGGTGAAGCTTCCTGAAGTTGACAGATCTATGTTTGAAAAACCCAAATCTATAAACTTCAAAAAGGGGTTGATCCGAGGATGAAAATGGCTGGAGGAGGCGGAATACAAACTGTTGGCAGTGGAGGATGGGCCGACAAAGCTGATGAACAAAGATAATGGCCAGAGGCGATCGATAGGGCTTCCAAAAAGACTGTTTGAGCCTCAGAAAGAGGCGGGAAAGGGAGGGAGAGGAGGAAGAGGGGAGTTGCGGGGAAGGGGACAGGAGGAGGAGTCAGTAAAAATACAGCCGGGAAACTATGGTGGGGTTAGTTTCTAGAGAGAGCAGACAGCGTTTTGGTTTCTGGTTTCTGGAGATGGTATACCTGTTGTAACACGCTTTCTTTGTCCACCAGAGATACCCCTCAACATTTCATCTCCCACCATGGTATCGGCACACACTTCTAAACCCAAAACCTGCAAGTTCACGTTTGAAGCAAATTAGAGAAACTGAAGGATATTATGTGAATACTTCTTAAATGCTAATGATTATTTTCCAAGTACATGCAGAACTCTTATGGAAAATTGGCTTGCTATGTCACCTTTAATATATATTCTGTCACCACGTCCGCCTCCTGGCCACTTGTAGTTATTGCCTGATACGTACATCACAAGCCAAATACAAGAAGAAAACCATCATCATCCATTGCAAAACTATGATTGATTTTTTTTTTTTATTAATTTTATTCTTATTATTCTTATTATTTTATTCCAGGAGTGTTTTATCACTTTTTAAACCCCATTGAACTTTCTAAAAATCGTTGGCCAATATCTTCTGTCTCACCTTCATGTAGATATCAATATCTGGATCAGGCTTGATATTTGCCTCTTTTTCTCTTCTAGACAACTCTGCTAACATATCTGCAGATTTCAAATTATTCATGGGGGAGTTCATATTAAAGGTTATAACGAAGGAAAGCTGAAAACAGAACGAGTGATCGCCAAGTTAAATAACTTACCATAGCGTGATCCAACCCCTTGGCACCTGGCAGAGAAGGCCAAGGTTTCCCTTACAGTCATTTCCCCAATATGGAGATCATATTGGCTGATATAGGCAGCAGTTCTCTGGGGTACAAATTCATTCATGCCGTGGCCATTATAAGTCACCCTCCCTGAACGCTGAAGGAAAAGTTTCGGTTTTCAAATTAGGGATGAGATTAAAGAGCTTAAACAGAGCTAAGAATTGACAATTCAAGAAAGAACGAAGCCGAAATGGTATTATTTTCACCTTTAGAGCCGGGTCAAGCTTTCCAGCCAAAGCCAATAAGAGCGTTGTCTTCCCAGAACTTGGAGGACCCAATAGCAATGTCATTCTACAAATTACATATCCATCAAGTTAGAAATTTGATTTCCCAGAAATTCAGAATCCAATTCAAGATAACAGCTGAGCGTATTTTCTTACCTGTGAGGCTTGATGATTCCACTAACATCTTTAAGGATAGTTAACTGCTTCTTTTGATTTGGAAGCATGTGAAGAATATTCAAACCTCCCTATACACAGTAAAAAAAAGCAAATTCAAGTTAATAAAATTTATCACTACCTTATGTTGTAGGTTTTGCAGATGGTTACCTCTAGGATGTTTATAATGAAGTTAAAGAAGGAAGGCAAGGCTCTGCCTCCTACATGAACTTCTGCTTCAACGTTTAGGTGCTCAAATCGGACTTCAATTACTGGAAGATCAATTCCAACTCTGAGAAAATTCCAAGAAACAAGAAAATCCATTATGGTACTGACGAACATGTATGAAAATTAAGTAGAGTTAAGAAACGAAACACGTTAGTCTCAGACTGGCAGAGGTCTTAGTCTTACCTATCAATCCGATCCCGGATCTTCCACAAAAATTTCTCATTATCCTCTTCGGTTACTTTGATCAACCTCTCGAACAATTTCTTCCTTTCTTCAGATCCAAGATTATGTATATCGATTTCACTGGCTTCACCTTTTGACGTAGTTAGTATACCTTTTCTTAGACGATCAAAAGTAGGAAGCTTTTCAAGGGCAGCCCATCTGAGAGCTTCTTCGTCGTCGTCTTCTCGTGCAGACCTCGAGAAAACTTCCATAGCATTGTTCCTCCACATCGACGAACTGCGTAATCGTAAACTACCACTGGCATTGTAATGATCAACGCCGTCCATGATTTTAACCCGAATGAAGATTACTGCTAGAACGTAACCCACTAGAAGCCAGAAATATTTGTTCAGAATCTACTTGAATATGTATAATTTCTCAAAACCTTATAGCTAAAACCACAGACTGGTCTCGCAATAACTGCAAAAACCCACCGAAACCTGGAAAATGTTTACTCAATACGGAGGCGAACAAACCAATGATTTCCAACACTTTATCTGAAAAAGATGAAAGACAGACGTGTTTTTTTTCGTGTAAGCTGGTTCAGCCTTCTTTCTGCTCCGAACAATGAGGATGAGGAAACATTATAACGCATGTATATATAGGACGGATCGGGCTTACGCTCTTGTAAAAGCATGCAGCAGACATCTCCTGTTAACCAAGGTCGGTGAAGTCCTGTAATAAAATCAACAGTCCATATTGTATATCACTTTTATTTAAGTGAAAACCACATGGGGGGAAAACGTTTAAAGAAACCCAAGTACCTCGACGCTTAAACTTTACGTGTGCTTGCACGTCTGCAAACCTTTGATGGAGAAGCTTCAAAACTTCATGTAAAATTCCAGCAATATCCTCTTTCCTAGGTGGCTCTGTTATGCTCTGTTTATGGAGGCTAAAACAGAGGAAGATAAAAAGCTCTGTTTATGGAGTTGGTATTGTTCAAACGTTGGCCGCCGGCCGGCGACGTCGTTTTCACTTAAATGAAGTGAAGAGGACATGGAAGGAGTTGCTTAGGTTTGTAGGGTGCGGGCTTGTTCTTGGGCAGCCCAACTGCCCAAGTACAACACCTAATTATTATGTATCAAAGGACGTGGCCCTCTCTATCAATAGGCCAGTGGGCTGCTGGTGCCATCCCTCTTTTTTTTTTTTTTTTTTTATTTTATTTATTTATTTATTTTATTTTTATTTTTTATTTTTTACTCTAGAGCTTCTCTTAGATCTGAAAGGCATCCTCTCCGGTTGAAGAGAATTAGAGAGTATTCTGTCCCTTATAATACAAGAATATTTTTATCTTTTCATACTTTTTTAACAAAAATATTATTACATTATAAATAACTGGACACTCTTCAATTCCTTTGGCATACACCAAAATAAGTAGAAACTTATTAAGTGGCTCTCCTTATCCCTCCCTTATTCCTTTTATCCCATTTGTAATTATTCTTATCAATTTTAAAAATTTTAAATTCGTGTATCCAAATTTAAAAACTTTGTAATGACAGTTTTTCCTATTAAATTTTAACGGAGGCATTGAAATACCTAAAATGCCCTTATTTTTTTATTTTTTAAAAAAATTGTAAGTTAAGCTTTACTCCCTAGGTCACCTTGCGTAGGTCACAAGTGACTTATGGTGCAATACTTTCTTTCTCTTTTTTTTTTTTTTTTTAAATTAATTATTTAATTAAGGTAATTTTGTAAAGTTATAAATTTTACATGGCATAATAGATATTTCACCTATCAACCGCTTGAATTAACCCAAAATTCTAAGTGTCAGGGTGACATTGCAAACTTTGAAAAGATGACAATCCGACATTGAGAGTTTTTAAAGTTTAGGAGAGTGATTACAAATGAGATAAAAGATTAAAGGGTAAGTAAAGTTTCTCAAAAAAATATATATAAAAGAAAAAAAAAATAGAAAAGATGAAGAAGAAGAAGAAAAAAAAACCTAAAATTAAGTTTCTAAATACACCTAATATGAAATTCTTGCAAGTGAGGCAGTTTGGGCTGACCATTTCAAGTAGAAGCTTAGAGCATTCCCAACAGCTTTTCTATAGCTCATTCCCTTTCCTAAATATAAGAAAATGGTAAAAAAAAAATCACAAAAGACCATCCATAGCAGATACCCTATCAAATTCTCTAAGTATTGGAAATGCTACAGTTTTACCCAATGTGTAGGGAACCAAAAGAGCTTCCATATATGTTATTTTAATACAAAATATTTTTCTTTCCTCTCACATCTCTCATTTTTTTGTCTTTTATTGGGGATTATGTTGAAATTTTATGAAAAATGCAAGGTTAGGTGCAAACTTATATTTGTAAAGAAAGAATATTTAATTGATGTAAGGAAAGATAAGGAAATCTATCGTGGAGTGTATTTGGATAAGAAAATAAAAACTAGTTTTGTTCTCTAAATTTAATAAAAATCAAAGAAAAGTTGCTATGAATGATCTTATAAATTCTGCTAAAATTAGAAATGCATTTGATTCGATGAGTATGGAAAGAACTTGTCAATGATAATAAAGATCCATTGACAAAAAACCAAGCATGGTGCTAAACCTATAGAGAAGTATTTATGAAGAAGCCCTAGGCATGCAATTTTCCTGGAGCTATTAGCTAGGTGGGATCCGTATGGGATCAAGATCCTTCTATTATTTATTTGAATTTGACAGAATTTGTACAGGACCACTTATTGAATTTACTTGACTAGATAAAAATTGAACTGTCTAATCTTTTATTTAATCAAAGAATTCGGACAAATAAATTGAGATGATCTTAATCCACCGGTAAGAACCTTAAGGCCGTGTTGAACTTTTCTTCCTTCACTCATAGACCAACTAATTTATAAATTAATTAGTAGATATAATGGTGATCGAATTGTGAATACACTAATATATTAAAAAGGTAAAATGGTAGATATAATGGTGAATGGTGAATACATAAATATATTAAAAAGGTGAGCAACATTGTTAAAAGAAATGTTATGCCAAAGGACCACAGAATTCTAGAAGCCCTGCGCATGCATGTCGTATAATGTTTACGTGCCTACCTAACATGAGATAGAAAATTAACAAGAAAATAGAATTTGGTATGCTAATTTCAAAAAATTTAGGCTTCATTAGGGTAGTTGGAGGAACCCTAAGCCTCCCATTCCCAACACAATCGTAAATCACTCTCTTTGATAATTTTATTTACTTCATGGTGTCTTTAAATAGACAATTAGATAAGATAGAAAATACCCAACTAAGAATAAACCTAATTTTAAAATACAACTAATCTTAATCCTAACTGATAACTAATTAACTAAAATTCTACTTCAATATAAATTTTAATCTAACATAATTTCTAATCATAATCGTAACTGGTTATAACATTCCTTCTCCCTCTAAATGACCTTGTCCTCGATGTCCTAAAAACTAGCTGTGGCTTATGAATGATAATCACTATAAGGATAATGAGATAACAAGAGATAGAATAGCTAATAGAGAAGATTTATTAAAAGAAATATGATGCGTTTACAACTCTAATAATATATATATAATATATATATATATATATTTTTTTGTTAAATAAAAAGATTCAACAATTGAATATGTAGGATCTATACGTAGGAAAACAGATCTAATGATTAATTTGAAAAAAAATTGTTGAAATTATATACGAATTGTACAAAAATTGTAAACCTATCATATTTTTTATTAAAATAACTCTCAAAGCCGAATTCGAACTTGATTTGGACAACTCGGTTTTGTTTGGCCGTGTAGATATATACAAGATAAGGCCACTCTTCAACTTGATTCCTCTTACTTCAAGTTTGTTTCTCTTTGACCATTTCATGTGCCAAGTGCACATGCAACAACTTAACCTTAGTTTCCATGTGTCCCTTGCCATTCAACTAGCTCACTTTGCATGTTAGGCTTGCCGCGTAGCATCAGGCAGCCGGGAATCGGCAATTCATCTCTAGAACGCCCCAAAATTAATCAATTTATTTAATCAACTTGGACTACTATTGGTAACGCCTCCATACTAATTAACTAGTGGTATTATCTTAAACACTTAACTTGTTCGAGTATATAACTACATAAAGGTCTTCAAGGGGTAGTTTAATCGCATGGGGACCACGTCTCATGAAACGAAGGTCACTAATTCGAATCACCCCTCTTGTGCAAACATGTCAAAAAAACAAAAAAAAAATTTGCAGAAGGCATAATTGTAATGTCTAAGAAAATTTTTAATGGGTCTATTAGGTTTAAATAAAAATAAGTCTATTTGGTGTGATAATTATCTAATGGACTTGTAAATGGTAGCCAAGAAAATAAAATGCAAGAGAATAATGTTAAAGTAAAAAAATAAAAATAAAAATGAAATAAATAGAAAATAAAAGTAATATAAAATAAATAAAAGATATATATATATATATATAATGGTGGGGCGACCTGCAGAAAAAGTGTGAAGGGCGTTATGGGCCCAATGGCAAAGGCCTAATGGTCCTTCCAAATCTGAGAGGCACACGGCCACTCAAAAAAGAAAAAAAGAAAAAAAAAGAGAAGAGGCCCAGTGGTCCTTCACTAAACAAGGCGTGTGCGCCTTGTTGAGAGAAAAAAGCCAGATGGCCTTTTCTTTTCTTTTATTTTTTTTCCCGCAGAGGCGGTGCCTCTTGTTTCCATTTTTCTCTTAAGGGTTTTCAATGAAAACCCTTAATATATGAAGATCCAATGGTTCGATCTTTGATCCGTTTTCGGTAACGTAATCTATGAAGTTCGATTTACGTTTCTACCGACCGTTTTTAGGTAAATAATTAAATTCATATTTTGGAATTTTTGGTTAAATCTAACAAAATATAAGTTTAATCTAGTGTTTTATTTAGGTAATAGGTTACTTGAAACTTGCTTGAAGCTACCCAAATCATGAGTTTTGGTTTGGTAAAATTTTGGTAAGTTTTCCTTAAACCCTAACTTTTAGGTATTTAATTTTTGTAGTGTTTTTATGTGATTAACCCTTAGTAAATGCTTATGGGTTAATAATACCATGATTTGAAGTAGTGTTTTGATGATTTGGGTTTAAGATTGAAACCCTAATTTGATGGGTTAAATTAATTTGGGGTTTTAAAGTGTTTAAAACCTAGATTGTTAATTTGTGGATTAATTGTGATTATAATGATGATTAATCCCAAATTAGCTATGAGTTTTGTAAAAATAAGTATTTATGGGTTAGGTTATAATGTTAGTAAAAATAAATAATTATGGGTATTTAGTTTAAATAGTATTTGTGAAGTTAACCTTAAGATTTTTTTATGGGTTAATGTTATCTTAAATATGGTAGTGTTTTATGTAAAATGTCAATGAATATAATTTGAGGGTTAATATTATTGAGAACATGTTAGTGAGAAATAATTTATAGATTTGTGAAATATAACTTGGGGCTAATATTTAATGTTATAGGTAATTAATTAAATGATGATTTTAATATCTAACCCTTAGTAAATACTTTGGGTTAATATTGTTTGTGTGACGACCCACATCGCCTGGGAATGAGGATGTGCTTATATGTATAAATGCACCCTTTATGATACAACGCGTTTTAAAGCCGTGATAGCGATGAACCAATCAGAACTCCGTAGTTAAGCGTGCTGCTGCGAGAGCAATCCCAGGATGGGTGACCTCCTGGGAAGTTCTGTTTGGGGAGCCAAAAGCGGACAATATTGTGTCATTGATGGTGGGTCGTTACAAATGGTATCAGAGCCATTGCCCAGCCTGAGATGGTGGGAGCGTACACAAGCCCAATGAGGGACGCCAGCAGGGACGCTGGGTCCAAAGAGGGGGTGATTGTGACGTCCCACATCGCCTGGGAATGAGGATGTGCTTATATGTATAAATGCACCCTTTATGATACAACGCGTTTTAAAGCCGTGATGGTGATGAACCAATCAGAACTCCGTAGTTAAGCGTGCTGCTGCGAGAGCAATCCCAGGATGGGTGACCTCCTGGGAAGTTCTGTTTGGGGAGCCAAAAGCGGACAATATTGTGTCATTGAGGGTGGGTCATTACAGTTTGACTTTTAGTTAATGTCTAGGATTTATGGGTAGACGTTTGGAACCCTTAAAATATTATAGGTTTTCCAACGGTTTAGCTTTGAGCGATTTAAGTGCTAATTAGGGTGTTAATTATTTAAAGTGTTAAATAGTACAATGTGTTATTTCACAGTGATACATTGCAAGGTGGTGTCTAGGAGACCTAGTGTTTAAATTCCCGCAGCCAAGGTGAGTATTCTACTCACTGAGAAAAGTTACTTTTTATGTATTTTATAAGAATGCAAATAATGTGTTTTTCATATCGAACCAACAATATGTTAATTAAATGTTTTGGATGTTTTGAGTAGTTTTAATTATGTTGAAATATGACAATAATGTTTATGTGATTTAAGATGATTTGAGATATGAGTATGAAATATGTTTGGTATTTTAAGATTTGACTTGAAGTGTTTTATTACCTGCTGCGGTTGGAATTTTAAGTTGTGCAAATTGTTTGACAAAATGACATGTTGAACTATTTATGTTTTATGAATAAAACATGTGTTAAAGTCATGTCCATGAAGTTAAATGTATAGTATTTGTGCATGAGTATTGAGCATGAAACGAACAAGACCGGGGTTAAATTCCCTTGGCAAACGAATAAGACCGGGGTTCAATTCCTTTGGCAAACTAATAAGACCAAGGTTCAATTCCCTTGGCAAACAAATAAGATCGGGGTTCCATTCCATTGGCAAACAAACAAGATCGGGATTCAATTCCCTTAGCAAACGATGATGAATGACAAGCATGCATAGCATTTGTTTTATGATAATTGAATTGTTTTCACGTTATGATATATAGTAGTTTTATGCTAGACGTATTAGTATGCATAATAGTCTCAATGGAAAAGAACTTATGTATATTTCTATATGATGGTTGCATGATTTAAATGCCATTATTTTCTAAGTCTCACTGAATCAAAAGTAATATAGTAGGTGAGGATGTGTGTAGTTGTTCCTAACAATGGAACTTCTACGTATAAGCTCAGCGGCGTAGTATGCTTTAAATGTTTTCTATTAATCGGTGTTTACTATATCAGCTATGAGGGTTTTTAAATAAAAGTTTATAGAATTAGTGGTTGTTATAGTGTACGCATGACTAAAAAGGGAAAAGTTGGTTTTTTGTGAAAACTTAGTGAATAGTATACTTCTGAGGTCTTAGTGTATTTATTTATGCTAAGACGGTGGGCTCATAATTCCACCTGTGCGGATGCTGTGACGATCGGTATTATTTTTTTTATTTATTATATTTTTTTTTATATATACAAAACATGAAACGAGTCCTCACAGTGGCACGACGATATGTCGCAAAGCCAACATATGGCACATGCCCCATAACATGTACCTGATAATCAAAGTATAACGTATATCTATCTATGCAGCGGAAAACATAAATCTGAATAGCGGAAATTACAACTTATACATCTATTACAAATTAATTACAACAAAGAGCCATCTAACATTTATTTGTTTTAGTCTTATTAACACAATATTTACATAACAATAATGGCTTTACAAAGAATAAGTGACATAAACGTCACAAGCCATACCAAACCTATAAAATAGTGGGCAACCCGTGGTCCGACAATTACAATCGTCATGGTAAGCTTCAGTCATAATATCCCAAGTACACTGCTACCAAACTATCAACTATACCGAGGTACTTGCAGCCAAAGGAACATCATCTACACGGTTGTGGTGGTATCCACATCCACATAGGTGAAAGAATGAGTTTACCGCCTTAGTATACAACATACTAAGACCTCAGTGATATAAAACTAACTGAGTTTTCATAAAGAACCAATCTTTATATTATTTTTAGTCACGCGAGCACTATATCAGCCACAATTTACCAATAGCTAATACAATAAACACCGATTATCCAGAAAACATTTAAAACATACTATGTAACTGTGAACATATGTGGAAATTCCAATCTACCGCTTGGAAGTTTCTACATATAGACCTCTCTATAATAATAC
Source organism: Alnus rubra (assembly GCA_028654335.1). NCBI lineage: Eukaryota > Viridiplantae > Streptophyta > Magnoliopsida > Fagales > Betulaceae > Alnus > Alnus rubra. The sequence goes on along the minus strand of JAJPGS010001935.1, from coordinate 2,619,798 downwards.
TTTTCATTGGTCGCTCAGGCATATGTGCACACGATCACTCCATCACAGATATCATGTATACACATAAGTCTTAAGCAATAAAACATGACATCTTACTCTTCCATACTAGGATAACATCCTTCAACAAAACACTCGCAACACCATCTTTAATCGTATTTCAGTTTCGTGCATTAAACGTCAGTAGATCATGTGAGCACTAGAGTTAAACTCAATCATACTAACACGTCTTTTTTGAAGAACAAGAACAGTCAACCTTCTTACTCATAGACATGCCATTACTCGCACCTGGGAAGTCATGTATCCATGTACTTTCAAGGTCAATGTATGATATCTTAACACATGTGACCATCCGATAGAAATATACATAAGCGCTTTTCATTTAAAGACACTTATGCATATCAACACGTCTAGTAAAAACTACTCATAACATAAAAACATCACTCATAAAACAATGCTATACATGATATGCATGAACTGGGGCTACTGATACTGATACCGATATGCTGCTGATACTAATATGCTGCTGATACTGCTGATACTGATATACTGATACTGCTGGTATGCATGCTCTATACTACATGCTCTATGTTCTGTGCTTGACTAGTATATATTTCACTACTGTATTATGCTATAAAATCATGCAGTTGCTAAATCACGTTCTCTTAAAACTAAACAAATCCAACATTTTATCCAACACTTTGAAATCATTCAAAACATAGTTTCTTCATAAAGCATAAACAGTTTCAACATCACATGTTCTCAAACAATTTGCATAATTTAAATCCCAACCACAGTACACACTCAAACACTTTAAATCAATTAACACCTTTCACTCATGCATCAATTCTTAAACATCATTGATTTAATTTGAACATAATCAAAACTAATCAAATTATCTCAAAACATAAATTTCATCATATGGTTGGTTCTGTAACGCCCCGCTTTTACAAAAAGCGTAAGTGAAAAATTTTCAAATTTCCACAAGACATTACTAACTTATCAGAGGTAATTATTGGCAACATAATAAATGTAATATAAATTGGGAATAGGTTGACACCTCAGAGCTACTACTGAAATACCTCAAAATATATAATAAGCCAGTCAGCATAATTATACAAACAATAACACCAGTCATGCCTCACAGGGCTAGATAATTATACAAGTCAAATATCTACATATAACTGGAGAATTATAAGTACTGTCTTAAGTTAGGCTAATGAACTACAACAGGGTAGTCCCAAAAGGTAGGCTGTCCTGCCTTACAAAAATTGAACTAGGAACCATTTATGTGTCGGGATAGCCCTGATAATCCTCTTCTTCTTCATAGCCTGAACCATTACAAATACCATACAAAGAGAAGAAAAAAACATAAACACTAAAGTGAGTCCGCTGTTTCCAATAATAATACGGGTGCTGATTTATTTAATTAATGCAACACAATGCAATGGCCATATAATCACATGTATATACAAAATATAATCTATGATCGCGAATCATAGACATAAAGCAATGACAGTTTTAAGTGTAGAGTTTTAGGTATTTCCCTTTTTTCACTACTCTGTTGGCCTTGGCACGGTTAGCGTGTTATTTGAAACCTTGGTTTCCTCACTTAACTTTTAATTATAATCTTTGGGAGCCTTGGCTCCTGGAAACCTTGGTTTCCCTAGTGACCTTGGTACACCAGTTTTTGTATTTATTATTCTTTTCAGGTACCTCCTCATTCACTGAGAACCTTGGAACTCATGTGAAGCCTTGCGTACCCACCGTGGATCTTGATCCAACTGCTTGTTATTAGAGAGGTTATTAAAAGTAATAAAATATGCAAAACCACATGCGCAAACAAGTAAATAAAACAGTAAACATAATATTATAGGAAAAGTCAACTAGCTTCGTCCTCAGTAAGTATAGAGATACATACTAGTTTCTGCTCCAAAAGTATTTCTCTATAACTGCATAATTCCAATCATATAATAATACTAAATTAGTGAAAAGATGCTACAATATGTTTACTATATTTATCCTTAAAGTATCATTTTAACCGTTGTCCTAATGCTTCCGTTTTTGGTTCTCTTAATCAAGATATTGAATGCCATCTTAGGTTATTGAATAATGAAACTAAGACATTCTCTTTTACTAGTCATTAACTCCAACTAGTATGTTGATACATAACTCCCATTCATACCCACATGTAGCCAAAATAATACTTTCTACACACACACACATTAGCCATATACCCATATACATTTACTTACTAAGTTTATACTTTAATATTCTCATTCATGCAGGGAATTCCAGCATACAACACACACACATTCACTTCACACATTCCTTTTCATTAATCAAAACTCCTATATTTCAGCAACTCATTCCCACACAAAAGTATTAAAGCAAAGCTACAATCTTGCTTGTTTAAAGCTTCATGAGTGTAATTATTTTAAGAGGAGAAACTACCCATGATCCTAGGGAACACATACTGAATTTTAGAGAGTAGAAAGGAAGATTTACTTACCAAAATTCGCACCCAACAGGTTGGATAGAAGGAAGGGGTGTAACTCCAAAACAAAGTGCTTGAAATGAGTTGGAAGTTGCTGGTTTTTGAGCTAGAATCAGAGAGAGATTTCAGATGCTGATTTCTGGTGTTTTGTTGAGAAACAAGAGGAGATTTAAGGCTTCATTTCTGGCTATAAGTGCTGGCTTTCACAGAAGAATGAGAGAGATTTTCCATGAGAGATTCAGCACCAAAACAGTAAAGGGAAGATGAGAGCTTACGTGAGTGGTATGGGGAGAGCTTAGGCTGGATTTTGATGTCCCATCCATGCTATATATAATAACTTCGAATGCCTGAGATCAATCCAGCACAAATTCTTCCAATGGTCGGATCTTTGACAGCAAGAGAGAGAAATATCCATGCAAGATCATCTAATATCCAAGATTAGATTTTCTTCCATATCTAGTGTCATGATTAAATTGTACTACCATATCTAGTTCAATTTCAACCAAACTAAGCTAACTTAGGCTAACTAAATAAGTTTCAATCATTTGGAGCCGTCCATAAGCAATGGGTTCAAAATCAAAGGTAGAAAATCACTCTTCTGCTGTTTACCCGTAAGTTGCGTCGCACTGGATAAAATCGCTCGATCGAAACTTAGTCGATCGATCGACATCGACCTATAATCGCTCGATTGACCAGAAAGTCGCTCGATCGATTTCAACTTTACTGATCCATTTCTTTACATGCATAAATACATAATTTTTATTAGACTATATAACAATTCTTAAGCCTTGTACTCATGCATATATCTTAATAACTTAAGTAGGGTGTCTTTCCCGGGTATTACAGGTTCAGATTCGTAAAACCATATACATTTTACAAATCCATAATACATAAAAATATAATTTCTCAGTGAGTAGAATACTCACTTTGGCTGCATTAGACTCTGACTCGAACTTCCACTGGATTCTAATTACTCGAACTCTACATTGGAGAACCCATTGAAGTCTCCAATTATGACACAATCCTGCAAACATTGGTAACATTAGACTATGCTATTTAACTCTACACTCTATGACACGAAAGCTACTCGCTTGCTCACACGTCGAGTCACTCGCTTCTAAAGCTAGCTAAGTACCTAGACTATTATTAGGTTAATCCACAGTTCTATGTTCGTATTTTATTCATTATTAACAATAAGATGTATTTACTATTTTCATTGATTTATATATTATTGTTGTATCACATTATCATTGTCAATCTATAAATGACTCGTTGTTTATCAACAAGTTAACAATGTATATCAGACTCATATACATATATATACATATTTATATATATAGAACATAAGTTAAGTTGAAGCCTAACTTAATAGTACATTCAACTATTCCAAATGAATTCAAAACCTAATTAGGTATTCCCAAAATATTACTAATTTATTACTTGTTCTTTAATACCTTAAGGTTATTTTGGGATATATCACCATCCCATGACACTTTCACCTAATAAACCATCTCATGTACTTTACTCATTAATTAGGTTTTATAGAACCCTAATGATTCAATTGGGGTTAATAACTAAACCGGGTTAACTAAAATTCAATAACCCCATCTATTTGATCACTTTACTATCTAGCTTATGCGTTTACTTTCTATCACAACCTATTCTTTATTACAACCGTATTTACCATCAACACCAAGGATCTAAATACATTAATTTCGAACTCTACTCCAACAAGCCAACACTTACCCAACACTCAACAATTTAATACCACAAATCCACCATTCCAAATCAACCCATAAAAATACTCTAAAATCTCACACAGTTAATCAGCACCTAAATAAACCAATATCATAAATTACTCCTTTGGTACATCAAGCCTAACAACAATCCATTCGGTTACATTAACCCTAGAACATAAATCCAAATAACTAAAAACAGCAAGCATCACAATAGCCCATAGAATCACACCTCAAAACAGCCCCAAAATGCCATTCTATTGAAATTAAAGAACCATGAATACAAGCACCTAACCCAATCGGTCAATTTGACAAAACATCCAAAATCTACACTTTAAAACTCAATATGTAGAAAATCACAGACCCATACATGGCCAAAAATACCCATTTCATGTACACCCAAAATCACTCCAAACAAGGAAACCCATACCAAAGCCACAACTAAAATCAAAGAATTGGGCTACACGATTTAGTCGACAACAGCAACTAAAATACCCACAAAACACCAAGTTCAATCCAAGTTTCCAAGATAAAATCTATCTATAATAACCCATAATAAGGAATCACAAATCAAAGACCTAATTTAGCCATAAATCGACAAAAACAATCCAAATCAAACTAGATTATAGGATTTACTCACTTTGAGGATTTTCCTAGAAAATACACCGAAGAAATCACAGGAAATCGGCTTTGGTTCGTCGGAGAACTCACCGAAAAACCATTCCTAGAGGGTTGGGTTTCATGGGTCTCGGGTTGCGGATCACTGGGTCACGGGTTGCACGAGTTTCGGGTTGCGGGTTCTCTCTCCCGGGTCATCTCTAGTTCATGGGCTCACCAGAGATCGCGTCGTCGGCGTTCTCTGGTCTCATCGACGTCACCCATCGGAGGATCGGGCTCCATCTCCCTCAACTCTCCCGTTCTCACTCTCAATCTCTCGACTCTCTCTCTCGGTCTCATCTCTCTGCTCTCAACTCTCTCTCTGATCTCCCTCTCAATCTCTCGATCTCACTCTCTCGTCTCTCTCTCTGTGTTCTGGTAGAACAGAGAAGAAGAAGAATAGAAGAATAGAAGAAAAAAAAGAAAGAAGAAGTCGTGGACTGCTGTCCACCGAAGAGAGAAAAGAGAAAAAGGAGAAGAAAGAAAAGAAACGGAAAAATGAAAGGGAAAAGGGACATGTGGAAAGTTGTGAGTGGGTTGGGAGATTTCCTTTTATTTAAAACCCCATACTACTATTAATCACAGTGGGACCCCATCTAATTTTATTTCTATCTTTTATCAATCAATATTCAATCCCATATTTAATTTAATTACTCTATATCCAGACACTTATTTAATTGTTCCCTAAGGTCCATTATTATTCTATTTCTATTATTTATCCTAGACGTATTTAATTTAAACAATATAAATATCACTTAGAATCTAATTATTAATCCCATCTATTTATAAACACCATTTATTAATTGCTAAACCCCCTATTTATTTTCTTGGTCTTTACAGATGCGGCAATCCCCGTAATTGTGCAGACATTGATACTTTGGTTTAGTTAGTAAAAATAAATAATTATGGATATTTAGTTTAAATAGTATTTGTGAAGTTAACCCTAAGATTTTCTTATGGGTTAATGTTATCTTAAATACGGTAGTGTTTTATGTAAAATGTTAATGAATATAATTTGAGGGTTAATATCATTGAGAACATGTTAGTGAGAAATAATTTATAGATTTGTGAAATATAACTTGGGGCTAATATTTAATGTTATAGGTAATTAATTAAATGATGATTTTAATATCTAACCCTTAGTAAATACTTTGGGTTAGTATTGTTTTAGTTTTAGTTAGTGTCTAGGATTTATGGGTATACGTTTGGAACCCTTAAAATATTATGGGATGGTTTTGTAAAGACCAAGAAATAAATAGGAGATTAAAAACCAGTTATAAATTATGCTTATTAAATAGATGAGATTAATACTAGATTTTAAGTAATTATGTTTATATAATTGAAAAATAAAGAGTTTAAGGTAAGGGGTAAAATGTAGCTAGATTTAATGTGAGGGTTAAATAGCAAATTGACAAATAAAAGAATTAAAGTTGAGGGGCATTTCAGTAATTTTTCCCTCTTTTTCTCCCTTATCCCTTTTCCTTTCCTTTTCTTTCTTTTCCTTTTTTTTTTCTTCCCTTATCTCTCTTCGGTGGACAGCAGTCCACGACTGCTTCCTCTCTTCTTATTATTCTTCTTTCTACTTCTTCTCTGTTCTTCATTTCTTCTTTCTTTCTTTTCTCTTCACCGAATGAGAGAGTGAGATCATGAGATTGAGAGAGTGGAGAGACAGAGAGATGAGACCGAGTGAGAGCCGAGAGATTGAAGGAGAGATCGAAGCCCGATCCACCGGTGGATGACGCGGGTGAAGCTACGATGGCCGATCTTCTAGGTGCGATTTCCGGTGAGCTCGTTGACCCAAGAACCCATGGAAACCCGAAACCCATTGAACCTGAGAGAGAGACCCGTGACCCAAACGATCCAAAGACCCGATCCTCTATGGGCGTTTTCCGATGGCGACTCGATTCCCGGTGGCCAGAAGTCAATTTTCGGCGAGCTAAGGAGCTCCGGCGGAACCCAGGAGCCGAACCACGAAGACCCGTAGCCTAGACCAGTGACCCGTGAGCTCAAACCCGTACGACCCGAGCAACCCAGAACCCGACGGCTTGAAGGCTGGTTTTTTTGGCGAATCTCTGGCGGTCCAGTGTGTGATTTCCAGCGATTCACCCCTGCGACCGATCTCACTGTTTTGATGGATTTTTGTGAAAATCCCCATAGGTAAATCCCAATGATTTTATGATTTGGGGGTTTTCAATTGATGGTGATTTGTTGTGTGTCTGTGTCTCGGTTGGTTGTGTTCTGAGTGCCGATTATGTGTGTTTAATATGCTAAGGTTGGGTGGTTTTTTTAGTTTGGTTGTGTAATGCTTTGGGTGGTGGATTTGGAGGTGGTAATTTTGGAGATATGATTTAGGGTTTCTGGAAGATGTTGAAGGGGATGGCTGAATGAGGTTGATTTGTGGTTATGTAATGAGGTTTTAGGCCAAGCCCTTTATAAAGATGGGTTGTTTGATTGTGATTGTGTGGAGTTGAAGTTGATACCAGTTGGGGCCTTGATGTTATAGTTGACTAATTATGGGTATGGAAGTTTGAGAATGGTTTTGTTAGATATTCCATTAGCATTAGTTGATTATGGAGACACTATGTGAGTAATGATAATAAAAACATGTATGGATAGAAATTAATATAAACAAGTAAATAAAATACATTTGTATAAAGAAAAAATAAACTTATGAATAGGTAAAGTGATTACATAAATGGATTATGGATTTATGCTAATGTAATTGAAGACATTAAGATGATCTTTAAGTATAAGTCATTAAAGTTCTAGGTTTGAAAGACTTAATGAATTAGCTTAAAGTGTTGTATGAGTATATATATATATATGTATACATGTACATATATGTGACTAAAATATATATGTATATATATTGTTAATTTAGTGAATGAAAGACAAACTATACAAAATGGTTAGTAATTAATAAGAATGTTAAAGAACTGTAAATTACTCAATAAACCCTAGGTTTGCAAATATAAGTTAGAAGACTTATAGAACCTATAGGGTGTATTATAAATTCGTTGTGCAACAACATAGTAACTAATTCGCTTAATCATATCCACATAGTGTTTATGTGTACTAATGGATTAGGTCTAAGCTTGTTAATCATTGCATGTGTGGGTATATATATATATATATATATATATATATATATATATATATATATATATATATATGGACATATACATGAATATGAGTTCGGTAAATAATGATATTATGGAAATACATAACTAGGCTTCAAATTCATCTATTAGTGTAAGTAGATAATTAATGCGTTTATTTATGTATTATAAAGTACCTAAGTGCGTTAGGAAGCGGTGCTTAGCTCGGTAAGCCTTCTATACATATATGTGTACATATATGTATACGTATATGGGCCGAATAGACTTAGCTTAAACAAATAAACTAACTATAAGACTTAATAGTTAATAATGACAACAATGTGACTTATTGCCTAATTCACCTATCCATGTACACTAAGTGCTTTAGTGCATATCATCGATTAGGTTTAAGAGTTGTATATGTATATGTATATGTATATATGTACATATATACATATGCATGCATACATGCTAAATATATATGGTTAACTTAGTAAATAAGCAACACGCTATAAAAATGATTAACATACATGATGAGGTGCAACAATAATAAATGAGCTAGTAAATGGAGTAAATACATTTTATGATAATAAACAAGATACAATAGGAACCAAAAACCAATGGTAAGTTTAATAATAGCTTAAGGTGTCTAGCTAACTTTAGAAGCGAGTGATGTGACGTGTGAGAGCGCGGGTAGTTTAGGCGTAGTAAAGTAAGGAGTCCATAGCATAGTCTAACGTTATAAATATTTGCAGGATCGTGTCATAGTTGGAGACTTCAACAGGTTCTCCAATGTAGAGTTCGAGTTGAGTCCAATGCAGCCAAGGTGGGTATTCCACTCACTGAGAAAATATATATATTTTTATATGTATTGGATTGATTAAAATATATATATTGTTTATGAAACCGAACCAACCATATGATGAAATGTATATGCTTTGAGATGATTTATTAGTTTCGATTATGTTTAAACTATATCAATGATGTTTAAGAGATAGTGCTAGAGTGAAAAGTATTGACTAGATTTAAAGTGTTAAGTTCTGTGGTTGAGATTTAAATTATGCAAATTGTTTGAGAACATGTCATGTTGAAACTGCGTAGATTTGATAAAGAAACTAAGTTTTGAATGATTTCAAAGTGTTGGATAAAATGCTGGATTTGTTTAGTTTTAAAAGGACGTGATTTAACAACTGCATGATTTCAGGGTGACACACTAGTGAAATATATACTGGTCAAGCACGGAACATTGAGCATGTAGTATAGAGCATACATATCAGAGTAACAGTATCAGCAGAGTAATAGTATCAGCACATTGAGGCAGTATCAGCAACACATTGAGGCATGCATAGCATATATAGCATTGTTTTATGAGAGATGTTTTTATGTTATGAGTAGTTTTACTAGACGTATTGGTATGCATAAGAGTCTTCATGAAAAGATCTTATGTATATTTTTATCGGATGGTCACATGTGTTAATAGCATACATTGAACTTGAAAGTACATGGATACATGATTGTCCAGGTGCGAGTAATGGCATGTCTATGAGTAGAAAGGTTGACTGTTCTTGTTCTTCAGGAAAGACGTGTTAGCATGATTGAGTTTAGCTCTAGTGCTCTCATGATCTATTGACGTTCAAGGCACGAAGCTGAAATACGATTAGAGATGGTGTTGCGAGTGTTTTGTTGACGGATGTTGTCCTAGTACAGAAGAGTAAGATGCCATGTTCTTTGCTTAAGACTTATGTGTATACGTGATATCTGTGATGGAGTGATCGTGTGCACATATGTCCAAGCGACCGGTGAAAAGTATTATTATAGAGGAGTCTATATGTAGAATCTTCCAAGCGGTAGATTGGAACTTCTACATATGTTCACAGCTATATAGTATGTTTTAAATGTTTTCTGAATAGTCGGTGTTTGCTGCATTAGCTGTTGGTAAATTGTGGCTAATATAGTGCTCGCACGACTAAAAATATAATAAAGGTTGGTTCTTTGTGAAAACTTAGTTAGTCTTATACCACTGAGGTCTTAGTATGAGGTATACTAAGGCGGTGAACTCATTATTTCACCTATGCGGATGTGGATACCACCACAACCGTGTAGATGATGTTTCTTTGGCTGCAGGTACTACGGTATAGTCGATGGGTTGGTAGCAGTGTGCTTGGGATATTATGACTGAAGCTCACTGCGACAGTTGTAATTGTCGGACCACGGGTTGTCCACTATTTTATAGGTTTGGTATGGCTTGTGACGTTTGTGTCACTTATTCTTTGTTAAGCCATTATTGTTATAGTGTTAATAAGACTCAAACAGATAGACGTTAAATGGCTCTTTGTGGTAATTAATTTGTAATAGATGTATAAGTTGTAATTTCCGCTGTTCAGATTTATGTTTTCCGCTGCATAGATAGATATATGTCATACTCTGATTATCAGGTACATGTTATGGGGCATGTGCCATATGTTGGCTGAGCGACACGTAGTCGTGCCACTGCGATGACTCGTTTTACGTTTAGTATAAAAAAAAAAAAAGGGGTAGTCACAGGTTTAGCCTTGAGCGATTCAAGTGCTAATTAGGGTGTTAATTATTTAATGTGCTAAATAGTGCAATGTGTTATTCCACAGTGATTCATTGCAAGGTGGTGTCTAGGAGATTTAGTGCTTAAATTCGCGTAGCCAAGGTGAGTATTCTACTCACTGAGAAAAGTTACATTTTATGTATTTTATGGGAATGCAAATAATCTGTTTTTCATATTGAACCAACAATATGTTAATTATATATTTTGGATGTTTTGAGTAGTTTTAATTATGTTGAAATATGACAATAATGTTTATGTGATTTAAGATGATTTGAGATATGAGTATGAAATATGTTTGGTGTTTTGAGATATGTCTTGAAGTGTTTTATTGCCTGCTGCGGTTGGAATTTTAAGCTATGTTTTGATGACTGCTGTGGTTGGAAATTTAAGTTGTGCAAATTGTTTGAGAAAATGACATGTTGAACTGTTTATGTTTTATGAATAAAACATGTGTTAAAGTCATGTCCATGAAATTAAATGTATAGTATTTGTGCATGAGCATTGAGCATGAAACGAAGAAGATTGGGGTTAAATTCCTTTGGCAAATGAATAAGACCAGGGTTCAATTCCCTTGGTAAACGAACAAGACCGGGGTTCGATTCCCTTGGCAAACGATGATGAATGACAAGCATGCATAGCATTTGTTTTATGATAAATGAATTGTTTTCACGTTATGATATATAGTAGTTTTATGCTAAATGTATTAGTATGCATAATAGTCTCAATGGAAAAGAACTTATGTATATTTCTATTGGATGGTTGCATGTTTTAAATGCCATTATTTTCTAAGTCTCACTGAATCAAAGGTAATATAGTAGGTGAGGATGTATGTTGTTGTTCCCAACAATGGAACTTCTACGAATAAGCTTAATGGCGTAGTATGCTTTAAATGTTTTCTATTAGTCGGTGTTTTGCTATATCAGGTATGGGGGTTTTCAAACAAAAATTTATAAAATTGGTGGCTGTTATAGTGTATGCATGACTAAAAAGGAAAAAGTTGGTTCTTTATGAAAACTTAGTAAATAGTATACCTTTAAGGTCTTAGCGTATTTATTTATGCTAAGACGGTGGGCTCATAATTCTACCTGTGATGACCAGTTTTTTTTTTTATTTATTTATTTATTTTTTTTTTATTTTTAATACAAACATAAACGAGTCATCACAGTAGCACGACGATGTGTCGTAAAGCCAACATATGGTACATACCCCATAATATGTACCTGGTAAATCAGAGTATAACATATATCTAACTATGCAGCGGAAACATAAACCTGAATAGCAGAAATCACAACTTATACATCTATCACAAGCTATTTACAATAAAGAGCCATTTAACATCTATCTGTTTAAGTCTCATCAACATAATAATTACACAACAGGAATGACTTATACAATAACAAGTGACACAAGCATCACAAGCCATAAACAAAACCTATAAAATAGTGGACACCCGTGGTCCCACAATTACGACCGTCACGGCGAGCTTCAGTCATAATATCTCAAGCGCACATTTACCACACCATCAACTACAACTGGAGTACCTGCAGCCAAAGGAACATCATCTATACGGTTGTGAGGGTTTGCCACATCCGTATAGGTGGAATTATGAGCCCACCATCTTAGCATACATAAATACACTAAGACCTCAGAGGTATACTATTCACTGAGTTTTCGCAAAGAACCAACTTTTTTCCTTTTTAGTCATGCGTATACTATAACAGCCACCAATTTTATAAACTTTTGTTTGAAAACCCCCATAGCTAATATATTAAACACTGGCTCATAGAAAACATTTAAACATACTAGGCAGCTAAGATTATACGTAAAAGTTCTGTTGTAGAAACAACTACGTACGACCTTACCTACGATAATACTTTGTGGTTTGTTTGCTTGGGGTTACATAACCCTTATGTTAGAAATCAATGGCATTTAAATCATGCAACCATCCGATAGAAATATACATAAGCTCTTTTCCATTAAAACTCTTATGCATACTAATACGTCTAGCAAAACTATTCATAATATAAAAACATCACACTCATCAAAACCATGCTATAAATGATCATGCAATGCACATCATGGGAATTACCCCAAGAACATCATGGAAATTAATCCAAGTATCATGGAAATTAATCCAAGCATCATGGGTTTTACCCCAAGCATCATGGAAATTAATCCAAGCATCATGGGTGTTACCCCAAGCATAGTTTCCCGTGAGTTGTAAACCTCACTTCGATGCACGTTTAGCGTTCATATGCATATGCCTCATGCTTTAAAACAATATACATTTCATTTCATGAATCATGCCTTTAACACATGCTTTCTTTATAAAAATATAAACAATTCTACAAGTCATTTCTTAAACAATTTGCATAACTTAACTCAGTCTAAAATCATATTCATGTTCCATTGTAATCACAGTTTTCAAAACTCTCAACCATAACATTCAGTGACTCCATTCATTTAAACTCTGTATATCATATTCATACTTCAAAACATCATCATAATTTCAATATACTCAAAAGTACTCAAATCATCCAAAATAGTTCATAATCAACATACAGTTGGTTTAGGTTTGTAAAACAATATATATTTTGCAATTCATCATTTAAGAAAATAATACTTCTCAGTAAGTAGAATACTCACCTTGGCTGCATAGGACTCATGACTCGAATACTCCCCGTGTTCTATTTACTTGAATTCTACATTGGAGAACAAGTTGAAGTCTCCAATCATGACACGTGCCTGCAAACATTTATGACGTCAGGCTAACTATTGGATCTTATACCCTTATGACACCTAAACTACTCACGTGCTCACCTGTCGCGTTACCCGCTTCTAAAGCTAGTTAGATACCTTAGACTATTATTAGGTTAATCATTAGTTCTATGTTCGTGTTTATTTGTTTATTATCAATAAGATGTATTTACTATTTTCATTAGTTCATATATTGTTGTTGTATCATGTTATTATTTTTAACCCTATTTATAGCTTGTTATTTATTTACTAAATTAACAACATATATACTTAAGCCATATATATGAATACGTATACGTATATACATATACATATACAACACTTAATCCTAATCCACTGGTGCACATAAATACCACGTGTACATGGATATGTGAGTTGGTTACTAAGCTACCTTCTTATCATTATTAGTTGTTAAGCCTTATAGTTTATTTATCCACTTAAGCTAACTAAGTGTATTCGGTCCATTTTTATATATACACACACACACACACACACATGTCTATGATGCTTATTAATGCCAAGCACAACCCTAATACATCTAGGTATCCCATAATACACGAATAGATACATTAATCATTTAATCACGTAACTAAATAAACCGGAACCTATTTATATGTTTCTATATGCTCACTAACTTATACTTATCAACTTAAGGTTATTTGGATAATTTATAACTTTTTGTTCTTCTTGTCTTAACCGCTATATTTAATATTCACTCTTTATTAATTACTAACCATCTAAATAGTTTAGATTATAGAACCTAATTGGATTAAACTATAAATCCCATGACATCTTTATCTTCAACTCTCCTATTCAACCCTTTATTCTTTTATGATACAAATACTTAAGTGATTAGACTATAGGGCTTAAATCCTTATTCAACATATTAATTTAATAACTCATATTAGATTAGATCATAATTCCATTTGTAATATATCTATTTACTAAAGCTTGAAGCATATACATAGACTTCTAAACTAGGTATTACACCTATTGTTATTAGTTCATATCTCTTAGGAATTCTACCTCGATATTCGTTATGTTAATATTTCAATGTCTAACTCACTATCTATGTTTATTTGACTAACATGATTATCAACTCTTGAATTTCTTTACATCAAGTTGTTTACTTATTTTATCCACTCATTCCCTTGTTACACCTTACTTTTACTCATTCTTTCTTTAACTAGTTCATGTTCATTTTATTCTATTAGCTTTCTCTTTAGTCAATTATTCCATATTGCAATTTATGTGGGTCTATTTACTTGATTTTAGCCCACATTTCATTCGGCCTTGCCAATATCGTATAATTCCAATTTTTAACTTCTGTCCATAGTTAAAATCATATAACAAAAGACCCATATACATTAATTTCAACATTAAAACTTCATCTCTTATCTAATAAACCAACCTAACTAATCAAAACACATCTTCAAAAACACCCATCATTTAGACCTCAAAATAGAATTTCAATCTTTCTCCATAGTAGGCCGATCAAAACAACACCACAAATCCACCATTTCAATACACATGGCCACAACAAGGAATCTCAAAATCAGCCCGCATTCACAACCGAAATTCCCCTCACAAGACTCAAGAAAACCTCATCAAATCAACCATCAACAAAAATTCAGAATTTCGTCCAAAAAACATCCACCAAATTTTATTCCCAAAACTAAATCCAATTCTGAAAATCAGTAAGCAAAACATGAAAATAAATTCAAGCTTCAACAATCCACTGATTTGGCCAAGACCCATCAAAAACCGAAACCCCTAAGAGCAAACACCACTCGGCCAATGGCTAACCACAAGCATCAACCACCAACGAAACCACACCATTCAGTTCAACCATTCTAGAAGCTTACCAAAAATCACCACTTAAATGAAAACCTAAAATCAATTTCCATAATTGGTTCCTTCGACCCAAGAGAAGACCCGTACAGAAAATGCAACAAAAACCCCAAGAAACCCGATTTCAAAACATATATTCAATGGGCAAAATGGAAATACAAGAAGCTAGGAAATTTTACCTTACAAAAATTCCCATGGCCGGAACCCATCACACTCTCCATCTTAAAATCTCACTCTCACAAACTGCTCTCCACACGGTCTCTTTGTGTCTCTTCATTCGGGAGTGCGTGTGTGTGATACAAAGAGAAAGAAGGAAGAAAATGGAAGGGAGGGGAGAGGGAGATCGTGCTGTCCACTAAGAAGCAAAGGAGAGGAAAGAAAAAGAAGTAGAAGAGAAAGGGGCATGCGTGAACGTGAAGAGAAGAGAGGGAGAAAAGAGAGAAAAGAAAAGGAAGAGGAAGAGAGAGAATGGGTGACGTGTGTGGCTAAGAATGGAAGGGATGTGATAATGTTATCTTCCCCCACCCACTCATAGGCCAACACGTGGTAGGGGAAGATTGCATTTTATTTTAAAACCCCTACTTTAATTTATTACATCAGGACCCCCACTATATTAAAATCATATCTTTTAAAAACTAATATCTAACCCCACATTTAATCTAACTATATTTTACCAATACAATTAATCATTTATTCTATTTGGGTTCATTATTACTCTCACTCAAGTTTTTTATTTTATCCTAGATTTATTTTATTTTCTTAACATAAATACTGTTACCTAGAATATAATTATTAATCTCATATTTAATAAATATGACTTATTAATTGCTAAATGCCTTATTTATTTTCTTAGCCTTTACACTACCTGTGCGGATGCGGCAACCCTCGCAACCGTGTAGACATTGATGCTTTGGTTGCAGGTTCTGCAGATATAGATAATGGCTCGTCCACCTAGCGTATGGAATGCTATGATTGGAGCACATCGCGACAGTCATAAGTCACGGACTCATGCGTAGTTTGGATTTTGAGTATTTTATTTATGGCTCGTGTCCTACGTGGCATATGTATTTGTTGAACCTGTATTTTAGTATGTAGTTAGTGTAATGTGTTTTATAAGCCTTAAATAGATAAACTTGTAAATGGCTCTTGTCGTAATTAACTGTTATGTATTAAATGTATTTATGCTTATGATGTGTTCCCCTGCACATTGATTATTACCTTCCGCTGTTAGATGTAACTCTGAATATCAGGTACATGTTATGGAACGTGTACGTTATGTTGGCTAAGCGACACGTAGTCGTACCACTGTGATGATTCGTTTGTATGTTTTTTTTTTTTTTTTTTTTTTTTAAAAAAAAGGGGTTGTCACAATAATAAAAGGGATCTTAATTAATACTGAAGTATCTTTAACAATTCATCATTTATCATCGAATATGAGCACAAAGCTTCCAAGTAACATGTACTAAGTGCAATTAATAACTTCTAGCTATACTAAGCAAACCTGACCAAAGAGTCCTCCACTTAGCATCTTCGGCTCAGCGAAATACTCTCATCTAAAATCTAGAAAAGTTGCAAAACACCGAAATATTTTACAGTGGAAAGTAACTGGGTAAGTCCACAGCTTAGTAATTAAGAAATTTATCTCAAAGTTGGTTATGTAACAAACCTTAAGTAACATTTTATATCCTTTAGCAAACGTGACATGGGTTTTACAAAATGATATATTGTTCCTCTTATTATGCAAATAGAAAACATGAATAGTTTATGTTCAAGAATAGAAAACATAATTTCGGTAACAGTTCACTTATATTTTTAGGCAGGGAATCATGTATAATCGATAGATTATAATATTAATCATTGCTTCCTTTGTAGGTCTATTCGAACCCTTAATCCCTTCTCGCTAGGGTTGGCGCTATCTCGAAGGACCCGTAGTATGACACCGGTGCCCCAGATGTTTTTGCATACTGTCATATAGTGGTACCCTGAATGAGTTTGACATCGGGTGGACCACGCTATTATGAAAGCTATCTTAAAGACCCCATTCGTAAATGGTGCGTCAGTTACAACTAACCATTCGATTTAAGGCTAAACATAAAAGTAAATTAACCACAGGGTCTAGCCCATATAATAGTAGCCCATGGCCATTATACTGTCATATGGTGTACCATGTCATACGATGCAATTATTCGTTGTCTGTTATATTGGTTAATTATTAAAAATTGCATATATAACAAATATATGTTCTAAGCATTTGTTAAAATAAGTAGGCTCAAACATATTTTTTTGAAAAGTAAAGTATGATTAGTTCATCAACATATCGGCACTTCGAGAGGCTGAAGTTGCCCAGCTGGTCTTTGTTGTTCAGCTTTCATAAGTTGACACTGTGACGACCTTTTTTTTTTTTTTTTTAATACAAACATAAAACGAGTCATCATAGTGGCACAATTACTTGTCCCTCAGCCAACATATGGTACATACTCCATAATATGTACCTGGTAAATCATAGTATAACATATATCTAACTTTACAGCGGAAAACATAAACCTGAATAGCGAAAATCACATTTTATACATCTATCACAAATTAATTACAACAAGAGCCATTTAACATCTATCTGTCTGAGTCTTATCAACATAATATTTACATAACAAGAATGGCTTACAAAGAATAAGTGACACAGGCGTCACAAGCCACATACCAAACCTATAAAACAGTGGACACTCTGTGGTCCAGCAATTACAACCGTCGTGGCGAGCTTTAGTCATAACATTCCAATTACATTGCTACAAGACCTTCAACTACGATTGGAGTACCTGTAGCCAAAGGAACATCATCTATACGGTTGTGAGGGTATGCCACATTCGTATAGGTGAAAGAATGAGTTCACCGTCTCAGTACATAATACCGAGACCTCAGTGGTATTAAACTGACTGAGTTTTTGCAAAGAACCGACTATTCTTTCTAGTCTTGCGTATGTTATAACAGCTACCAATTTTATAGACTTTTGTTTGAAAAAACCCCTATAGATGATATAGCAAACACCGACTAATAGAAAACATTTAAAGTATACTATGTAGCTGTGAACATATATAGAAGTTCCAGTCATCCCACCTTGGAAGCTGTTACATATAAACTTATCTACAATATATATTACTTGATCGGTGGCTTAAAAATATGTGCATACGATCACCCCATTATAGGATTCATGACTACACATAAGTTTTAAGCAACAAAACATGGCATCTTACTCTTCAATACTAAGATATTATTTCTCTAAAAGTACGAGCAACACCATCTCTAATTGTTTTTCAGCTTCGTGCCTTGAACGTGATTTGATCATGCGAGCACTAGAGTAGAACTCCAATATGCAAGCATGTCTTTACTGAAGAACAATGATAGTTCACCTACTTACTCTTAGACATGTCATTACTCATACATGGGTACGTGAACATCCTTGTACATCCAAGTTCAATGCTTTTTAACACATGCAACCAGGCGATAGAAATATACATATGCTCTTTTCCATTAAAACTCATATGCATACTAATACGTCTAGAAAAACTACTCATAGCATAAAAACATCACACTCATGAAAACCATGCTATACAGGCTCATGCTCATTGTTTTACACCTTGAGAATTTAACCCAAGTATAGTGCTTCAAGGGAATCTAACCCAAGTAAGCACCTCATGGGAATTGAACCCATAGTGAAGCACTTCTTGGGAATCTAACCCAAGTAAGTACTAGTACCTCAAGGGAATCTAACCCAAGTAGACACCTCATGGGAATCTAACCCATGGTAAAGGATCTCAAGGGAATCTAACCCAAGTAGGCACCTCATGGGAATCTAACCCATGTATAGTTTCCCATGGGCTATGAACCTCACTTCGATGCACGTTTAGCGTTCATATGCTTATGTCTCATGCCTTCAAGCAATATACATATACTTTTCTAATTTCATGAACATGCCTTTAACTCATGCTTTCAATATGAATCCATAAACAGTTTAACACATCAATCCATAAATTAACATTTGCATAATTTAAATCCCAACAACAGCAGGCAATCAAATCCTTCACATCAATTCAAATCACACTTTTTAGTCACACATCATTTCTCATAAACATCATTGATATACTTCAACATAATTGAAATTACTCAACACATCCAAAACATATTATGAACATATTGTCGGTTCGGTTGTGTAAAATAATATATCATTTGCAATTCCATAAAATATATTAAAGTAGTTTTCTCAATGAGTAAAATACTCACCTTGGCTGCATTGGACTCTTGACTAGAATATTCCCTTGGATTCTAGTTACACGAACTCTACATTGGAGAACCAATTAAGGTCTCCAATCCGGACACGATCCTGCAAACATTTATGACATTAGACTATGCTATTGAACCTATACTCTATGACACATAAACTACCCACGTGCTCACACGTCGCATCACTCGCTTCTAATGCTAGCTAGGTACCATTGGTTGTAGGTTCATATCTTATCTCGCTTATTACCCATAAGACACGTTTACTATTTGTTAGCTTATTTATTATTATTGTATCAGATTATCATTGATAATCCTTTTTATATCTTCTTGTTTATTTAGCAAGTTAGCAATATATATATATAAGCTATAAACATGTATATGTATATGTATACATATATACATATACCCATATAACACTTAAGCCTAATCTGATGACATACTAAAATACTATGTGTACATGGATAGGTGAATTAGCTATTAAGTTGTCACATAATGAATTCGTATTACATTTATGAGTTTTTATAAGCTTACTAACTTATACTTATTAACTTAGGGTTATTTGACTAATTTACCACTCTTTGACATTCTCATCCTAATCATTGTCTCCTATGATATTAATCTTAGGCTTTAGGTTTGTGACTTATTTCATTTCTTAATCTTTAGATAAAACTATTAGTATATTTAATACTTTATCTTTTATTAGCTACAACCATCTAGGTAGTTTAGATTATAGAACCTTATCCTTATTTAAGGTACTAATTTAATAACTATTATTAGATTAGAAGATAATTCCATTTGTAATATATCCATTTACTAAGGCTTGAAGCATATGCATAAACTTCTAAACTAGATATTATACCTATTGTTATTAGTTCATATCTCTTAGGACTTCTACCTTGATATTAATTATGTTAATATTTCAATATTTAACTCGCTATTTATGTTTATTTGACTAACTCGATTATCAATTCTTGTATTTCTTTTACATTAAGTTATTTACTTATTTTATCCACTTATTCCCTTGTTACACTTATCCATTAACTCTTTCAAACCTAGAACCTTAGTTGTTAATACCCTAAAGGTTATCTTAATATCTTTAATTATATTAAACCAAAATTCCACAGTTTATTTATTAGATCGCTTTACCTATTCATTAATTTATTTTTTCTTTATGCTAATGTATTTTATTTACTTATATTAATTTCTATCCATTCATTTGTTTATCATTATTACCCAAACTTCATCCTAATCACTCTTATGGACCCTATTATGTCTATTTCAATATCCAAACTATTATCTATGTTTGTTTGATACAATTTTTGTATTTATTTTATATTTAGTTATTCATTTAATTTATCCACCTATTCTTTTATTTAACTTTAACATTTTCGATTTATTCTATTAGAAACCATAACATCTCATTCTCAATTTCAACTGCATTTGTTATTTACACAAAATAATATAAATACATTAACTTCAAACTCCTCTCCAACCAACCAACACATCAAAGTCCATACTAAAGATCAATTCCACTATATTCCTACAAATACTTTGAAATCCTTTTTACATATTTAAATCAACATCTCTTTTAGTCATAATAACCAACAATCCATAGGAGCCAACATAACCAAAAATACATTTTCCTAACACTCCTCCATCATGGCAAATCACATACCCCACTTCATGCACATGCACCCATTTGAATAGTAGTCCATGGAAACCTCCAAAAATTTCCAAACATTAACCTTAATTTTCGGACCCAAATAAAACTCCCACAAATCAACATGATTTCAAGCTTCAAATTCAATGGGTATGATGGAATTTCAAAGAAAAGCTTCAATCCTTACACTTCTAGCTTCCATGGAATAAATTCCTTAATAAACCACTCAAAAATCGACTATGATCTTTATAAAATCAAAATCCATGCCACAACAACAATACCCTTCGGTTATTCCCTACCAAAGCCCCAAAAAATCAATTTAACTCAAACCCACATATAATCCTAACAATTAAACATGATTTTCGTGGTATATAAGTAATGGGTAACACATGGGTACAAAGAAAAACTAGGGATTTTACCTTACAAAAACCCATGGCCGAAAATCGATTTCTCCTCTTCTTCTTCTTCTTCTTCTTCTCTTTGCACTGAGACTCTCAATCTCTGTAAGTCTTGGCAGCTTTCTCTCTCTCAACATGTGTGTGTGTGTGAAGAATAAAGGAGAAAGGGAGAAGAAATGGAGTGTGTGTGAAGAAGGGAGAGGAAGGATGGAAAGGAAAATGAGAGAAAAGAAAGGGAGAGGGGTCTGACGTGCAAGGGAGAGAAAATGGGGAAAAAAGGGAAAAGAAAAGAAAGAGGAAGAGAGAGGGAGTGGGAGTGGGGGACATGTAACACATTGTGGGTGGTTGGGAGGAGATAATGTTATCTCCTCCTAACCAACCGTGTGTTGACACGTGGCAAGGGGAATCTCCTTTTTATTTTAAAACTTCAACTTTTATTAATTACATCTGAACCCCCATTATATTAAAATCATATCTTTTAGCAACTAATATTTAACCCCACATTTAATCTAATTATATTTTTACCAATACAAATAATTATTTATTCTCTAGGATCTATCATTATTATTATTTCCTAAAGACCCATTAGTAGTATTTTATAATTTACAATTTTCATTATTTTATTTGACTCATTTTATTTCGAAAATATAAATATCATCACTTAGAATCTAATTATTAGTCTCATCTTATTAAATAAATATAATTTATTAATTGCTAAACTCCCTATTTATTTTCTTGTTCTTTACAGACACGAAGGACATTGTGCAACAGACTCAGCTACATTACTCTTCATGCCACCACAAAAAAATATTCTTTATATCCTGGTACATCTTATTGTTGTCAGGATAAACAGTATACCGTGTTTGATGAGCTTCATCAAGAATTTCCTTTATCAACTCAGCATCATTAGGAATAATTGTTCTCCCATTACTAGTCTTCAAAATTCCCCCTTCTGTTAGATAGAACCCAGATGCTTCTTCACGTCTGATCCTATCAATAAAATCTTGCAGTTCAAGATCATCTTTTTGTGCTTGTTTGATTCTGTCCAGACATTGTGGTTGAACAACAAGGGCTGCCATGATTGGTGGCCCACCAGTTAGCACTACATCAATCTGTACAATTGCAAAATGTTGCGCTAGTTGTTCCACAAGCAATTTAGGGTCGGTCTCGCCATCCTGAGATTTTCTGCTTAGTGCATTAGCCACAACATTGGCTTTAATAGGATGATAGAACATATTATTGTCGTAATCCTTCAATACTTCAAGACATCTTTGCTGCCTCGTGTTTAAATCTCTATGCATGAAAATGTACTCGAGATTCTAGTGATCAGGGTGGATTTCGCACTTTTCACCACAGAGGTAATGCCTCCATAACTTCAAGGCAACTAAAAGATCATGAGAAGAACTATCATACTCATGATTTGGAGTTAGCGGCCACAACCATGTCTTGCGACATAAGCATGCATCCCATTCCCTTTTGTGATGCATCTGTATAAACCACATACCCAACAGATTCAATAGGTAGTGTAAGCACAGATGCAGTCACAAGTTTTCGCTTTAATTCTTGGAAGTTTGCTTCACATTCTCCACTCCATTCATATTAGGCATTCTTCCTTGTGAGAGCGGTTAGCGGCCCTGACAATGCGAAGAATCCTTCAATGAATCTTGGGTAGTAACCTGCTAGACCCAAGAAACTTCAGATCTCCCGAACATTCTTCGGTCATTTCCACTCAACAACATTCTTTACCTTTGCTAGGTCAACTGCAAGTCCGTTCTTGTTCACAACGTGACCCAAGGACACTTTTTCAAACCAAAACTCACATTTCCATCACTATCTTCAAGTTTTTTTCGTGTTCGACATGATTAGCCGAGTAGACTAATATGTCATCAATAAATACAACCACAAAAGAGTCCAATTGCTCATGGAACACCCGATTCATCAAGTCCATGAATACCGACGGTGCATTAGTCAATCTAAATGGCATAAAAAAAAAAATTCATAGTGGTCGTGCCTTGTTCGGATTGCTGTCTTTGGTACATCTTCTTCTCACACCTTTAGTTGTTGGTATCCTGAAAGAAGATCAATCATTGAGAATACCAAAGCTCATTTGAGTTGATCGAACAAGTCGTTGATCCTTGGTAAGGGGTACCTGTTTTTGATGGTTACCCAGTTTTGTTCATAATAATCTATGCACAATCGCATAGACTTGTCCTTCTTCTTCACAAATAACACTAGCACTCCCCACGGTGACACACTAGGGCAGATGAAACCCCGATCTAGCAACTCTTGAAGTTGCTCCTTTAACCCTCTTAACACTGTTGGTGCCATACGGTATGGTGCATTGTGAATAGGTTGAGCTCCTGGTACCAAATTAATGGTGAACTCTATTTTCTGATCCGGAGGCAATCCCGTGACTTCTGTGAAAAAATCTGGATAGTGTTGTACTATCAGAATGTCTTCCAACTTCAACTTGACTTGAACATAAGCCAAATATGCTTGTGCACCATCTCTAACACTTTTTATTGCTTGAACGGCAAAGAGAAGTGGCGAACTAGCTCATACACGAGGCCTGCTAAACTTTAACTCTTCTATGCCACGAAGTCGGAATACAACTTCCTTCTTGCGACAACCTATGTTTGCTCCATACTTTGATAGCCAATCCATTCTTAGAATGACATCAAAACCCAAAAAATTGTGATTTCGTAGATGAAAAGTACAATTTCAAACCATCAAATCGCAAAAAATGTATCATTCAGAAGTTTGGTTTTAAAAAAGTAAGATTCGAAAAACGTAGAAAAATATACATTTTTGAAAAATGCACTATTTTAAAGGCTAATTAAACTGCGATTTTAAAGGCTACATTGAGATTTTACTAAGCGCTTAATCGTGTTTTGAAAAATCGCATGTTTTCAAATCGTAAATTCAAATGGACCCTTAACTTCAAAGACAACTTTCACTATTTTATGTTGATATAAAGATGTGGGTAAAAGTAGGAAGTCAAAAATTATTATTATTTTATTTATTTTTGAAAATAATTATTGACTTCTAATTTAAACCTAGTGTATGTGTTTGTGTGCAAACAAATATCTTAAATGTGGAATTTAAATAAGACAAGATATTTGTTACGAAGTGGAAACTCTATGGAGAGAAAAAAACCATTCCGGGGCAGTCAAACTTAGGAAATTCACTATCCAAAACAAAGCTAGTTATAAGACACTCGTACTCACATAACCCTATGCAGTAGTCATACCTTTTAACTCTGACGTGTAACCCAACAAGAACGTTTCCCAACCAAATCTTCCACCTGAAGGGGTTTTTGATGGATTCCTTTACCTTAGGGCCGACCCCTAAGATAGACTTCACACGAACAACTTAGCACACACCAGCAACGGCTTGAGAGCTAGCGGATCTTCGATTCTCCCTAAACACCCTCTCAAAGCACTATGGAATTCACTATCGAATTTTGTACAAAACACTAGCCTAGAGCCCTCTATTTATAGGCTTCAAGAGACCTCAAAAACTTTTGAGATTCGGACTCTGGCTGTTGAGCGTCCGGATGAAAGATAGCCTCGTCCGAACGGTTTTCTGCGATATCCTTTCAGAAACAGCGCAATTCTATCTTTATTAGGTTCACGTCCAAACTGCTTGACCGAGTGTCCAGACGGTCTTTGCTAAAATCCTTTCGGCATTCGAATGGAAATCTGGAATATTCTGAACTACTGGATATCGTCCGGACGTGTTGCCACGTCGTTCGGACGGCTTGCAGAGACTTCCCAAACAGTGTCGACTTCTGAAATCAAACTTCTTGTTGAATATTGATTGACCTAGCATTTGGATGGTGTTGCTCTAACGTCCAGATGACTTCATTGTTATCTCCTGGACACTGAGGAGCGTTTGGACGCCTTCAAAGGCCCGTCCGAACGGTTGCACAGGAACCTATTGTTTTTGTCTTGGATTTTGCAAGGACTCTTCATGTACATCTTTAAGCAGCTCGTGATCAGTTATTGTCTTTGATTTGATCATTGTCTGAATACATGAAGATTCTGAGTTGAAAACAGACCATCCTATTAAAATGCAACTATTACATAAAGTGTTTTTGTTTTATCCAGAATGTAGCCAATAAAATACTAACAAACTCCCCCTTTGGCCATTCTGGGACAAAAACCACTTGACCGGTTTGGAAACACATTCCTAGTTTAAAAAACCAAAACATACTCTCCATTTTTGTCACACAGAGACAAAGGGTAAACAGAGTATAGAAAGACCACAGTATTAAAATACTCCCCATTGATGTCCCAACAGAACAAGGCTAAATAGAGTATATAAAATTTACAGACAAAAATATTCTAAAATCCAAAACAATAGGAAACTAGACAAGAGTCTGCAAGTGGCCCAAAAGAGAGGAACAAAAATCGTCCAAGTACCAAATCCTGTTGATCCACTGAAATCAAATAACGAAGAGAAAACCGTATAAAAAGCTGGATATTAACTACTTCGGCTTCTAGCTCCTGAAGCTGGGAAACCATAGAATGAAAAGTTTCAGTCACTTGAGTCTTCAAAACTGATCATCCGCAAAAAGAAATCCTCTAGACAAGTGGTCTGCAAGATGATAAAGAAGATTCACCACTGAATCTCTAGTTGGTGCAGATCTTGGAGGAAAAGGTTACGGAAGACTCTGTATGAGCAGGGGGAATGAGCTCATCTAAAATTTGAGATCTCTGGAACATATGATTTCAGCACTGGTCTGTTTTCCAAAGAGCCCTCTGTTTGACACTATGCTGGAAGCCACCAGCCAACATATTCCTGAAAATATTTAAACAGAAATCTATCCAAAAATAACACCACAAGGAAATATTAGATCCTGTTAGTTTCAAAAAGAATATGGTATTATGATGGCTATCAATTGGATGCATAAAGAAATACAAAAGTAGATATAGCAATCCAAAGAACATAGATTAGTAATATCCATCTAGCATAAAGACAGAAAAAGATATTTATGCACAATCTCCAAATCATAATCAATTAAAGATTCCAATATTCTAAAAAGAACCAAAGCTTAAGAGAATAAGGAAAGTCAAAGGAAATACCTGGGAATGAGAAAAGATGTGCAGAGAATGCCAAAATCTCAGGATTAGTCCGAGAGAAAACACACACAACATAACATGATAGAACAGGCAAAAAGTAGTGTGTGTGTGTGTGTTTGGCAGAGAAAACAAAAAGCTCGTGTCCGGACGTGGTACATACTCGTCCAGACTGCATGCTATCAGATAAGAGATCAACAGAGCGGAGCACGTCCGGAGGCAAGAACATGTCCGTTCGGACACTTCACACTAGAGGCTGAAAAGCAGAGGAAAATATGCAAAACAAAAATGTCCTTACGTTAGCTTC
Source organism: Alnus rubra (assembly GCA_028654335.1). Classification (NCBI taxonomy): domain Eukaryota; kingdom Viridiplantae; phylum Streptophyta; class Magnoliopsida; order Fagales; family Betulaceae; genus Alnus; species Alnus rubra. The sequence continues at coordinate 2,592,906 of JAJPGS010001935.1, read as the reverse complement.
AAAACACGCATGTATAAATAACTGATAAAACAGTCAAATAGCATTTCAAAAATATACCAAGATATAATTGAGAGTTAAGAGTCAATTAGCACAAAACTTTCCCTGTAGATAGAAATTTTTCAATAGTAAACTTAACTCATCCAATGCGTGTGTGTGTTTGAGTTTTTTCAATAAGGTATGAAGTTCACTGATATGACTTAAAGCAACCAAATTTTCTAAATAAGAGAGAAAATCAATATTCGATCAGTCAAAAGTCAAACCTTATTTTACTAGGGCCTAGCCACCACCATCTGATACATTCCCTCTAAGCTGCATCACTTTTATTTTACTTCGTCTTTTAGTGACCGTCTATTTCTGCAGTGATTTGGTCACTGACTGTTTCTATAGGGACAAGCTTAAGAACAGATTTATAGCACAAAAGCAGTGGATCTTTTTATTTATCCATATATATATATATATTTTTTTTCAATTTTGAATGCTTTTTATCACTTGGTGCTGTAACCTAGAAAGAATGCCAGAATTTATGGGTTCTAGGTTCAACTAGTGAGTTGGTCAATTTGAGAATCTTAGCAAAAAAAATCTCTCTCATTAGAATTCCAAGAGCTAAAAGTCAGAGAGAAAAAAAATACCTTAGGGGAGCTTTGGATAGTGCACAATTTTTCATCGCATAAGAAAAGCAACTATATAGAATTAAGATGCATAGAAAAACTTCGCAGATATCATACATAAATTCTCAATCATATATAAGCATACTCAATTAATGCACAATGAACTGAGATATCAGGCAAAAACACATACAATATCTGAAAAGCAATTTTAAAAAAATAAAAATTATGCATCTTCTCCCCCAATATATATATATATATATTTTGAAAACAATAAAATAGAAAAACAACAAAAACATGCTTACACAAAGAAGAAGACAGCTTAGTCCAAGTGTGTAAGATAAGAGCAAACCTGACCTCATGGAGAGAGGTTTGACTATATCAAGACAAAAAAGTAGTGACATGCTTTCTTTCCCATCCCTAGAATGTACCTGTAGAAAATTCTCAAAGCAACCAAGAGAAAATCTAGGGCTAGAAAAGGTGGTTCCTCAAACAAAATGCAGGGCAAAAATAGGATATGACATGATAAAGAATGCAATGCAAAACATACCTGACATGCACTAGGATTTAGGAAACAAAATCCTAGGCATGGGAGACCTCACCTACTAGGTGAGTCCACTCCCCCTCAAGGGGTGAGTGGTCTCATCCTTCCTTACCCATACCTTCTCTACCTCTGAGGCAGGGGTGTAAGCCATGTCCAAATTGATCAGTCTGACTAGGAGACTTTTCATCATGTTGAAAAGTCCTTCATTGGTCTGATTCTTCTTGGGCTTGTTAGGCTTCATTCTGAAGTATTTGGCTTTGGTGTGGTCATACTTACCACATTGACGGCATGAGGGAGAACCCCTTTGAGGATAATGCCATTGTTCCTAAAAAGCATGATGAGGCTTGGAAGGTTTAAAGCTAGACCTGTCTTCTGCTCTGTTTTCTTGATCTGAGGTTGCTGATGTCGGATCTGAGGACAGTGTGGCTTGATGTGTCCAGAGACACCACAATGAAATCAGGTAGGTTGACTTTGTTTGCTGAAATGTTTCTTGAAGGGTTTTGCAAATTTAAGATTAGCATTTTCACAAATAACAATGTCCTTACGTCTTTGAGATATATGCCTCCTATGGGGTGGAACATATTTATCTGAAGAGGTTTTCTCAATAAAACCTTTTCTGGAATCCTCCTGCTTTTTCCAAGGTCTGTGGGATTTTAACAGATAACACTTTTAGTATAATATGACCAACCTTCCCACAATGATGACAAATAGGAACAAACTTTATCTTGTGTTCCCGAATCCTTGGAGTTAGGCTTCACATAGTTATTTAAGCAAGAATTTTTAGAATTATCCAAACAAGCAGTGTCTACTATCACAGGCTTAATAACTGAAAAATTGAATTGACTTATAAGCACAGCGGAAATTAAATGACACAGAGATTTTTGTTGACGAAGTGGAAACTCAATTAAGAGAAAAACCACTCCGGGGCAGCCAAACCCAGGATATCCACTATTTAGAAGACAAAGCTAGATACAAAGCAGTAACACTCACATACCACTGATGCAGTGGTCGTACCTTGCTCTCTAACGTGTAACCCAACATGAATGCTTCCCAACCAGGTTCTCCTACCTGAAAGGGTCTTCAATGGAATCCTTTTTACCTTAGGGCCAAACCCTAAGATAGACTTCATAGCTGATCAAATCACACACTTGGCAAGGCTTTAGAGGAAATATCACGTCTCTAAGCTGTAGAGAATTCACCACCGAATTCTGTGTTGAAAGCATGCCTAGAGCCTCTTATTTATAGGCTTAGGAAACCCAAAATCGACTCAAAAACAGATTTTGAGACACGCGCATCCGGACGGTAGCCAGGGCCGTCCGGACGGGTCAAGTTTTTCTTGTCCGGAAAGTAATTCTGGAATTTTCTGCACGGCCGTCCGGACGGCAAAATCTTTCCATCCGGACGGAGAGTGTCCGGACGGTTCTAGAGACTGTCCAGATATTCAAATTACATCATTTTTTCTAAGCTTTCCAACGACGCCAATTTCGTCTCAATCCGATATTTGAATAAAAAGTTATGACCAAAATACCGGAAGGTGTCTGGACAGCTTGACCGAGCGTCCGGACGGTCAACTGCAACCGCCTCTCCAAGATAGCGCAGAAAGCTTCCATAACAAAGCCGCGTCTGGATGGTGTTGCCCTAGCATCCGGACGGTTGCACTTCGGCTGCACGAAATTACCATAATAAGGCTTGGACTGTCCGGACCTTGAAGGCTAACGTCCGGACGGTTGAACTGGTGCACGCAATTTCCATATATGAAGCTTGATCGTCCGGACCATGAAGGCTGATGTCCGGACGGTTGAACTTGGTATGCACGTTCTTGACTTATAGAGGACATCATTCGGACAGGATCACACATCGTCTGGACGGTATCAGCCGTCTTCCCATAGCTGTGTCTTGAGGTAGAAAACCTATTTCTTGTCAAACACTGAATGGCGTCCGAACGGTATAATCACGTCGTCGGGACGGATGCACTGGAACACTGGGATTTTCTCGAACTCTGAAGAGCGTCCGAACGATTTTCCATTACGTCTGGAAGGATGCAATCTTGAACTATTCGAAGCTTCTAGACACTGATGGGCGTCCGGACGGAAAGATCTCGTCATCCGGACGGATGTTGCTGACTGATGAGCGTCCGGACAGAATACCACTTCGTCCGGACGGTTGACAGGGAACCGAAATAAATCCTTGAAACTTCACAGAATCTTCTAGAAGAACATAGCTGAAGAGTAGACTCTGGATAAAGTAGCATCCCTGTGAAAGTAGCAACATTACATAGAAGTGATTTTGTCCAACATAATGCAGCCAACACAAAAACTAACAAACTCCCCCTTTGGCCATTCTGGAGCAAAAATCACTTGACCGGTAAAAATACAATGCTGGTCCAAATCAAAAATTACTCCCCCTTTTTGTCACAAAGGGACAAAGGGTAAAACAAAGTAATGAGAAAAACCATACAACAATTACTTCCCCTCAATGTCTCAGAAGTACAAGGGTAAACAGAGTAATAATATCCACAGACAAAAAATTTCTAAAATCCAAAGCAATAGGAGAATAGAGAAAAGTCTGCAAGTGGCCCAAAAGAGAGGAACAAAAATCCTCCAAGTATCAAATCCCAAGACCTTTGGAAATTGAACATTCGACTTCAACAATAGTCAGTTTTCCAAAGGATGCATCTGTCAATCACAGTGCTAGGAGCCGCTGGATGTCGTATTCCTGAAAAACCAATTAGAAATATCTCCAAAAATACCATTAGATCCTGTTAGTTCCAAACATAATGTGGTATTTAAGACGGCTGTCAAATGGATGCCAAAGAGAAATATAAGCAATGCAGCTATTCATAAGGCATAAAAGATCAACCCAGTACACAGACAAAAAAGGATTTTCATGAACAATATCTTAAGAAAAATATCCCAACAAATATTCCAATATTCTAAAAGCACAAAGACTTAAAAGAATAACGGAAGACACAATGAAGATCATGAGATGAGAAGAGATGTGCACAAAATGCCAAAATCTTGGGAGAAATCCACAAGAAAAACACACAACATGCCATGATAAATCAATAAAAATGAAAAGATGTGTGTATGGCAAAAAAAGAGACGCAAGTCTTAAACTTATAGAGATCCTGTCCGGATGGTTAACATAACCATCCGAATGACAACTGCTAGATCAGAATATGGCAAGACTGCGCTCGTCCGGATGTAAGAGTAAGTCCATCTGGACGCTTCACACTGAAAATCTGAAACTAGAGAAAAATTTGCAGAAAAATATTTTTCTCAAAAGTTAGCTTCAGAACACGCATGTATAATCAACTGATAAAACAATCAAATAGCATTGCAAAAATATGCAAAGATATAAATGAGAGTTAAGTATTCAATAAGCACAAATTTCCCTGCAGATAGAAATTTTAAATAGATTACTCAACTCATGCAATGCGTGTGTGTGTATGTGAAGACTTTCTCAATAAGGTATGAAATTCACTGATATGACAAAAAGCAACCAGATTTTCCAAACAAGAGCGAAAATCAATGAAAGATTAGCCAAAAGTCAAACCTTATCTTACTAGGACCTAGCCACCCTCATCTGATACACTCCCCCTAAGATGCAGCACCTAATTGTTTTACTTGTACCATGAAGGACAAAGTAAAATTTTTACTTGCACTTAGAGGGCAAGGCATATAGCAAATTCAGCACATAAGCAGTGAATATACAATTTAAAAGCGCATAATGCATATGATTTACTGCTTGATTCTTATGGTGCTGCAACCTAGAGAGTGCCAGAATTTTTAAGCTCTAGGTTCAACTAGCATGTGGTCAATTTGACCATCTTAATCAAAGACCTCTTCTCTTATCTAGAATTTGTAGAAGCAAAAAGTCAGAGAAGGAAAAGATGTACCTTAGGGGAGTCTTAGATAGTGCACATTTTCATCGCATGAGGAAAGTAACTATCTATCATTAAGATGCAACAAGAAAACTTAGTAGATATCATGCATAAACTCTCAATCATATATAAGCATATTTAATCAATGCACAATGAACTGAGATATCAGGCAAAAACACATGCAAAATCTGAAAAGCTATCAAAAGAAAGAAATAAAGTTCCACATCTTCTCCCCAAATTTTTTTATTTTTTTGTTGAAAAACAATAAACAAAAAAACAACAAAGACATGCTTATGGGAAAGGGAATGACATCTAATCCCAGCATGTAAGGTAAATCAAACCTGTCCTCATGGAGAGAGGTTTAAGAAATACCAAGATAGAAAAGCAGCTGTCCGACGTGCTTCAACTGTCATCCCCAAAAGAGAATATCTGCAGATTTTTCTCAAGACAACAAGAGAAAATATAGAGATAAAATAAACGGTTCCTCAAACAGAATGCAAGGCATGAGTACGATATGACAAGATAAACAATGCAATGCAAACATACTTGACATCCACTAGGATTTAGGAACCAAAATCCTAGGCATGGGAGACCTCACCTACTAAGTGAGTCCACTCCCCCTTAAGGGGTGAATTGTCTCATCCTTCCTTACCCATACCTTCTTTACCTGTGAGGCAGGGGTGTGAGCCATGTCCCAATTGATCAGTCTGACTAGGACATTCTTCATCATGTTGACAAGCCCTTCATTGGTCTGATTCTTCTTGGGCTTGTGAGGCTTCACTTTGAAGCATTCGGCTTTGATGTGGCCATACTTACCACAGTGATAGCATGAGGGAGAATCCATTTGAGGATAATGCCGTTGTTGCCGAAAAACATGATGAGGCTTAGAAGGTTTGGAGCTAGACTTACCTGTCTCTTGCTTTTTTTTCCTGATCCGAGGCTGCTGATGTCAGATTTGAGGACAGTGTGGCCTGATGTGTCTAGAGACACCACAATGATAGCAGGTAGGCTGACTTCGTTTGCTGAAATGCTTCTTGAAGGGCTCTGCAAATTTAAGATTAGCATTTTCACAAACAACAAAATCCTTACCTCTGTGAGATTTTAGCACAACACAATTTGGTCTAATATGACCAATTTTTCCACAATTATGACAAATAGGAACAAACTTACCTTGTGTTCTCGAATCCTTGGAGTTAGGCATCACACATTTATCTAAGCAAGAATTTTTAGAACAAGCTGCATCTACTATCACATGCTTAATACCAACAGGGTCTAATTCAGAATCAGAAGCATGTGAAGTAGAAGTATTTAAATCAGCAGTCAAATCAGGCTTGTTCGAAATATTTGAATGAATACACAGCATGCTTTTCAAATTATCACTTGAGAATTTGTTTAGGAGATATTCAGATTCTTTTAATTTATTCTCAAGTGAATCAATAATGTTAAACAACATAGTATTCTCATATCTCAAAGAGTCAATCAAAGCATGAGATTCAAATATCTGAACAATCAAAGACTCTTTTTCTTGCTTCACCTTTTTAAGCTCTTTAGAATGTTGAGCATTCTTCAATTTATTAAAAACCTTAAAGAGCTTAATATCAGAATCTTCATTAGAAAAATGAGAAGAATTCATGATAAAATGTGTAATAAAAAAATAGAAGTCACAAGATATGAGGATCACACTCAGGAAATAAATCCTAAACAGAGTGTACCTGCTCTGATACCAATTGAAAAATTGAATTGACTTCTAATTTAATTAACAAGTGTGTGTGCACAAAGTGTCAACAAAATAAGCACAGCGGAAAGTAAATGACATAGAGATTTTTGTTGACGAAGTGGAAACTCAATTAAGAGAAAAACCACTCCGGGGCAGCAAAACCCAGGATATCCACTATTCAGAAGACAAAGCTAGATACAAAGCAGTAACACTTACATACCACTGATGCAGTGGTCGTACCTTGCTCTCTAACGTGTAACCCAACACGAACGCTTCCCAACCAGGTTCTCCTACTTGAAGGGGTCTTCAATGGAATCCTTCACCTTAGGGCCAACCCCTAAGATAGACTTCACAGCTGATCAAATCACACACTTGGCAAGGCTTTAGAGGAAATATCACGTCTCTAAGCTGTAGAGAATTCACCACCGAATTCTGTGTTGAAAGCATGCCTAGAGCCTCTTATTTATAGGCTTTAGAAACCCAAAATCGACTCAAAAATGGATTCTAAGACACGCGCATCCGGACGGGAGCCAGGGCCGTCCGGACGGGTCAAGTTTTTCTTGTCCGGAAAGTAATTCTGGAATTTTCTGCAGGGCCGTTCGGACGGGAAAATCTTTCCATCCGGACAGAGGCAGTCCAGACGCTTTTAGGGTCCGTCCAGGTACTCAAATTACATAATTTTTTCTAAGCTTTCTAACGACGCCAATTTCGTCCCAATCCGATATTTGAGTAAAACGTTATGACCAAAATACCGGAAGGTGTCCGAACTGCTTGACCGAGCGTCTGGACGGTCAACTGCAACCGCCTCTCCAAGATAGCGCTGAAAGCTTCCATAACAAGGCCACGTCCGGACGGTTGCACTTCGGCTGCACGAAATTACCATAATAAGGCTTGGAGCGTCTGGACCTTGAAGGCTAACGTCCGGACGGTTGAATTGGTGCACACAATTTCCATATATGAAGCTTGATCGTCCGGACGATGAAGGCTGACATCCGGACGGTTGAACTTGGTATGCACGTTCTTGCCTTATAGAGGACATCGTCCGAACGGGATCACACATCGTCTGAACTGTAGCAGCCGTCTTCCCATAACTGTGTCTTGAGGCAGAAATCCTATTTCTTGTTAAACACTGAATGGCGTCTGGACGGTATAACCACGTAATCGGGACGGATGCGCTGGAACACTGGGATTTTCCCGAACTTTGAAGAGCATCCGAACGATTTGCCTTTATGTCCTGACGAATGCAATCTTGAACTGTTCGAAGCTTCTAGACACTGATGGGCGTCCGGATGGAAAGATCTCGTCATCAGGACGGATGTTGCTGACTGATGAGCGTCCGGACAGAATACCACGTCGTCCGGACGGCTGACAGGGAACCGAAATAAATCCTTGAAAACTTCATAGAATCTTCTCGAAGAACATAGCTGAAGAGTAAACTCTGGATAAAGTAGCATCCTTGTGAAAGCAGAAACATTACATAGAAGTGATTTTGTCCAACAGAATGCAGCCAACACAAAAACTAACAATAACAATTGAATTTAATTCAGAATCAGAGGCATGTGAAGTAGAAGCACTCAAATCATCAACAACTAAATCAGGCTTGTTAGTAGGGGTGTGCAGGACCCGCAAAAACTTACCCGCCCCACCCTGTAAAAACACATCAATCGCACTTTCAATCTAGTTCTCGTTCCTGTTTCCCGCATTCCGCACGGTATGGTGCGGCTTGTGGGTCGGCATTTCTGAAAATCTCGGGGACCCAACCCGCCCTGCACCATATAAATATTAAAAAAAATAACCCTAAAGTTCTTACTTCTTAACCCTAGCGCCGCCCACCTCTTGATTTTATTTTCTCTTTTCTTCCAAGTTCCAGAGAGTTCCACACTTCCACCTCTACGCCACACAGCCTCCCGGCCCTCCCTTTCCCTTTTTCTCCTTCCTTCACATTGCGCCGATGCCAATCTTCGCCGTCGTGGGTATGATGTTCTGAAGGGAACCCTTGTGTTCATCAATGTCTGGATGTTGCATCGAGACCCAAGGGTTTATCCGGTCCTGGAAGAGTTTTTGTCAGATAGGTTTCTGACTAGCCATGCAAATATCAATGCATCAGCCTTCATTGTTTTAAGTTTACGTTGTTTGGGTCCGGTAAACGGTCATGCCCAGGCTTCATCCTTGCCTTGCAAATATCACATCTGAAGAGTGAAGACTGACGCTGACTCATTTGCTTTAGCCTTCAGGGATTTGAGTGAACAAAGCAACTGAACCCGCCCCGCCCCACAAACCCGCGCCCCCAGGCTCACACGTACGCACCTCGCCCATCCCCACCGCACGGATTTCATTACTTTTTAGCGGTTCACGGGTCTAATTTTCCCGACCCGCAGGGGTGCGGGGCGGGTCCAAAAAGGACGAAAACCGGCCTGATCGGCCCTGTGCCCGCCCCTAGGTATAGGTGTAATAAATGAATGTATATATATATATATATATATATATATATATTACAATATGTGATTATAAGTTAGTTTAATAAGAGTTATTACAATATAATGTTAAATAAGATTAAAGTCCTAAACCTAACCTACTTGAATGGGTAGAAACTAGTAAGGGTAAAGTATTAAGTGTAATGGTTAAGACTAGAAGATCAAGAGTTGTAAATTATCCAAATAACCTTAGGTTAGTAAGTATAAATTAGTAAACTTATAGAAACACATTAATGTAATATGAATCCATTATACAACAACCTAATAGTTAATTCACCTATTCATGTGCACATAGTGTTTTAGTGTATCATAGATTAGGTGTAAGTGTTGTATGTGTATGTGTATATGTATATATATGAGTTAAATATATATGTTAACTTAGTGAATGAATAACAAACTATAATGATGATTGACAATAATAATGTAACTTAATAATAGTAGGTAGACTAATAAAATAGTAAATATAATTTAAAGATACTAAGAAGAATAAAATATGAACCTAGACCCAAGTGTTAACCTAATAGTAGCTAAAGGTGCCAAATTAGCTTTACAAGCGGGTAATGCGACGTCTGAGCACGTGGATAGTTTATGTGTCATAGAGTATAGGTTCAATAGCATGGTCTAATGTTACCAATGTATGCAGGATCGTGTTCAGATTGGAGACTTTAATTGGTTCTCCAATGTAGAGTTCGTGTAACTAGAATCCAAGGGAATATTCAAGTCAAGAGTCCAATGCAGCCAAGGTGAGTATTTTACTCACTGGGAAACTATTATTTTCATATATTAATGAATTGCAAAACGTATATGATGTTTTATAAATCTGAACCGACTATATGTTGATAATATGTTTTGGATGTATTAAGTAATTTCAATTATGTTGAAATATATCAATGATGTTTATGAGAAATGATGTGTGACTGAAAAGTGTGATTTGAACTGATTTGAAGGATTTGATTGTGAGCTGTTGTTGGGATTTAAATTATGGAAATATTGATTGATGAAGTGATGTGTTAAATTGTTTATGGATTTATAAAGAAAGCATGTGTTAAAAGGCATAGTTTTTGAAAAGCAAAGGTATATGGTTTTGAGCATAAAGCATTGGGCTAGAAAAGACCTTAGGGCCGGTATCTTCTTTGGCATAGTGTGTAAAGACCAATGAGCTTGCATCCCCTATGACATAGAATTAAAGACCAATGGGCTAGCATCCCCTATGGCATAGGAATAAAGACCAATGGTCTTTCATCCCTTATGGCATAGGATTAAAGACCAATGGGCTAGCATCCTCTTTGGCATAGGATTGAAGACCAATGGGCTAGCATCCCCTATGGCATATGATTGAAGACCAATGGGCTTGCATCCCCTATGGCATAGGATTGAAGACCAATGGGCTAGCATCCCTTATGGCATAGGATGAAAGACCAATGGGCTTGCATCCGCTATGGCATATGATTAAAGACCAATGGGCTAGCATCCCCTATGGCATAGGATAAAAGACCAATGGGCTTGTATCCCCTATGACATAGGATTAAAGACCAATGGGCTAGCATCTCCTATGGCAAAGGATTAAAGACTAATGGGCATGTATCCCCTTTGGCATAGGTTGTGGATTGGGTTTGCAATTAGGCATGCATAACATTGTTTTTATGAGCGTGATGTTTTCCTGATTTGATATATAGTGGTTGCTTTTACAAGTCACCTATAGTTGTTTTTCATGATAATCTGCATAACTGATTTTAAAGCATTTAGCCATCAATCGTAAAAGTATTATAGTAGGTGGGAATGTATGCAGTTATCTCCCACAATGAAACTTCTACGTATAATCTCATCTACATAGCATGTTTTAAATGTTTTCTAATAGTTGATGTTTGCTGTATCAGTTATGGGGGTTTTTCAAATAAAAGTTTATAAAATTGGTAGTTGTTATAGTGTACGCATAACTAAAAAGGAAATGTTGATTCTTTACGAAAACTCAATGAATAGTATACCTCTGAGGTCTTAGTACAATTATTTATGCTAAGGCGGTGGGCTCATAATTCCACTCGTGCGGATGCGGCAACCCTCTAAACCGTTAAACCGTGCAGGCTCTAATGTTGTGACTGCAGGTACTCCAGTATAGGGGATGGTTTGGTAGTAGTGTACTTTGGATGTTATGACTGAAGCTCGCCGCGACTATCATAATTGTTGGACCACTGGTGTCCAATGTGTAACGCCCCGCTTTTACAAAAAGCGTAAGTGAAAATTTTCGAATTTTCACAAAACATTACTAACTTATCAGAGGTAATTATTGGCAACGGAATAAATGTAATAAAAATTGGGAATAGGTTGACACCTCAGATCTACTACTGAAATACCTCAAAATATATAATAAGCCAGTCAGCATAATTATACAGACAGTAATACCAGTCATGCCACACAGGGCTAGATAATCATACAAGCCAAATATCTACATATAAACGGAGAATTATAAGTATTGTCTTAAGTTAGGCTAATGAACTACAACAGGGTAGTCCCAAAACATAGGCTATCCAGCCTTACAAAAACTGAACCAGGAACCATCTATGTGTCGGGATAGTCCTGATAATCCTCTTCTTCTTCATAGCCTGAACCATTACAAATACCATACAAAGAGAAGAAAACAACATAAACACTAAAGTGAGTTCGCTGTTTCCAATAATAATATGAGTGCTGAATCATTCAGTTAATGTAACATAATACAGTGGCCATATAATCACATGTATATACAAAATATAATCCATGATCGCGAGTCATAGACATAAGATGAACATAAATGTAATCATAAAGCAATGACAGTTTTAAGTGTAGAGTTTTAGGTATTTCACTTTTTCCACTACTCTGTTGGCCTTGGCACGGTTAGCGTGTTATTTGAAACCTTGGTTTCCTCACTTAACTTTTAATTATATTCTTTGGGAGCCTTGGCTCTTAGAAACCTTGGATTCCCTGGTGACCTTGGTACACCAGTTTTTGTATTTATTATTCTTTTCAGGTACCTCCTCATTCACTGAGAACCTTGGAACTCATATGAAGCCTCGCATACCCACTGTGGATCTTGATCCAACAGCTTGTTATTAGACAGGTTATTAAAAATAATAAAATATGCAAACCACATGCGCAAACAAGTAAATAAAACAGTAAACATAATATTATAGGAAAAGTCAACCAGCTTCGTCCTCAGTAAGTATAGAGATACTTACTAGTTTTTGCTCCAAATATTTTCCTTTACAACTGCATAACAATCATCATATGATGATAACGAATTAATAAAGCATTATATGAAATCATTATTATTACCATATCTCTTCCTAGAAATTGCAACGGCTACATATTTAAACATGATCTCTTATTTATCTATTTTAATGCTTACTCACCAACTCTTATATTAGCACTACTAGAATTATCCATCACATAACACACCTTAAAAATAAGGATACATTGTTATATAATCAAGCACACATATGATTTTACTCTTCTTTGATTCACACATCCTTATAACACACACCTAAATATTGCTCACTTCTTTTCTCTTAATATATATATATATATAAACCTCAACATATATACTCTCACACTTATATTTCTTAATCCATTTTTAAAACACAATTTACCCATTCTAAATTACTAATCTCATGTAGTAAATATTTATCCACATGCTTACACATATACTCACATGTAAGTTAGCCAACTTTTCATACAACATGCATAATTAAAAGCAAGAGCAAGTCTTGATTTCAAATAACAATAGAACTACTTGATCTATGAGAAGTTTAAGGGAGAAAATACTCACCCAAAGTTCCCCAATAACTTAAAGAGTGAAGGAGAGTTGCTGTCCAAGAGAGTTTCCCTTGCAAAGTTTGGTTTCTTGGTCTCAAAACAAAGGAGGTTTCCACTCACACTCTACTACTGATTTTGTGGAAGAATAAGGGTGGTTTTGGAGCTTAATTGGGCTTGCTAGGTGCTGGAAAGTGAGGTAAAAATTGAGGATTTTCGTGCTACTTCTACAGCACTAGAGTGAGAGAGAGAGTTTTGGCTAGAGTATTGTTTCTTCTTCATGAAAATCAACTCCCTATGCAACCTATATATAGCACTCTTGAAGGGCTGAGATTTAACCAACAAATCATCATCTCAATGGCTGGATTTGAGCCAGCCAACACCTCAAATCCATAGCTCAAATCTCATAGGTGACTATTCCATATCTTAGTCCATGATTACATGATATCTAAGGAAATCTAGTTGGGCTTCAACCAAAATGGGCTAACTAGGCTAACTAAATATGGGCATGATCGTTTGGCATCAAGTACCACGTGTGGGTCCCAAATCATTAGGTGGAAAAATCAATTTTCGCAATTGGCGGAAACTGCACTGCACTGGGCGAAGTCGCTCGATCTAAAATAAAGTCACTCGATCGACTTCGACCTATAATCGCTCGATCGACTTCACTTTACTGATCCAACTCTCTACATGCATAACTATATAACTCAATTAGACTAAGAGCAATTCTTAAGCCTTATATTTATGCACATATTTTGATAACTTAAGTGGGGTGTCTTTCCCGGGTATTACACAATATTTTATAGGTTTTATTTATGGGTTGTGATGCTTGTGTCACTTGTTATTGTATAAGCCATTTCTGTTGTGTAATTAATGTGTTTTATTTGAGGAAAGACTTAAATAGATTGATGTAATATAGCTCTTTGGTTATGATTAGATCGTAGTAGAGTTTATATTGTGATTTTTGCAATTCAGGTTTATGTTTTTCACTGCATAGTTAAATAGATGTTACTCTGATTTACTAGATACATATTATGGGGTATGTACCATATGTTGGCTTTGCGACACATCGTTGTGCCACTGTGAGGACTCGTTTATGTTTGTATTAAAAAAAAAAAAAAGGGTCGTCACAGTCCAAACTCAAATCCGATTTTGGAAATGTGATCTTCAAAACCTGATCTATATTTCTACCGATCGTTTTGAGGTAAATTGTTAATCTTGTATTTTTGAGATTTTTGGTTAAATCTTGCGAAATATGAGTTTAATCTTGATTATTCTTTAGGCTTGGTATTATTTGGAGCTTGCAAAGATTTCCCAAACACCGGACATAATTTGGGTAAATTTTTGGTTAAGTTTCTTTAAATCCTAATTTATGGGTATTTAGTTTAATTGGTATTTTATGAGTTTAATCCTATGATTCTCTTATGGGTTAATGTTATTTTGAATATGTTAGGGTTTTATGTTAATGTGTTAGTGTTTATTGTGATCGGGTTAGTGAATATAATTTATGGGTTAGTGTTTAATGTTATGAGTAATTATTTAGGTTGTGATTTTAATGTCTAACCCTAAGCAAATATTTTGGGTTAGTGTTTAAGGTTTATGTGTATGTGTTTGGAAACCTAGAAATTCTATGGGTTTTCCAATGGGTTAGCTCTTTGGTAATTTAAGAGCTAAAATATTAGTTTAGTGTTAGAAAAATGTTTAGTAATTGTAATGTGTTATTTTTACAGTGGCACATTGCGAGAGATTGTCTAGGAAGCGTAGTTAAGCTTGTTATCCACTGAGAAAGTAAAGTATTTTTATGGTTAATGTATTTTTATAATAACTGTCGAGCCAATGTTATTTTTGGACGATTATATTGTGTTTGAACTTGTTTGCTATATTTCAAAGAACGATAAGGAAGAATATAGAAGTGAGTTATAAGATAAGGAAGACAAGTAGGAATTGATAGAAAGAAAAGAGAATAGGAAAGTAATTGAAAATAATTGATGTGTTGTGTTTGATTGCAATAATAATTGAATGAAAGATAGCTTAAACTGATATAATGAATTGATAATGGATGTATGAGGATATAATGCATGAATGGAATGGAATAGTAGGAAAGCATGAAATTGGATGATTGGCATGTGACAAAGTACAGACACAAGCATAGATTGTGTTGACGCACTTGCATAATGAAGCACGAATGAAGAACGAGCCCTAGGGTTGATGCCTCATGGGTGGTAACGAAAGGTTGATGCCTTAGAAACAAAAGAGTTGATGCCATAAAGATAAAGAATGATCCCTAGGGTTGATGCCTAATAGGTGGAAACGAAAGGTAGACGCCTTAGAAAAAGGGTTGATGCCATAGAACGAGGTTAATGCCTCATAAAGGGTTGATGCTAGAACTATAAAGAACGATCCCTAGGGTAGATGCCTGATGGGTGGACTCAAGAGGGTTGATGCCTTAGAAACATGGTATGGGACATGGAGCATATGTATAGTGATATCGGACTAGTTTGTATGACATTGATTGTGTAGATTATTTGTGTGCATTGTATTGATGTATGGTTTTGGGATGCTCATATGCACGTATTTTCCTAAGGTACGGAAGAAATGCATGTGTCCATGGCTGAGATGTTATGTCAATTACTCAATTAAGATCATGTTTGGGAGTGTGTGTATATCAGGATTCCACAAAAGTATGGATGATTTATATGTGCATAAGGCCAAGACAGTGTCAACTAAGTCTCAGATGCTCGCGTATGCTTGCATTTTCCAAAAAGAATGGAAAGCTTGCGTATGGAAATGTCTGAGTCATATGATTTATTATTATGTATGGTTTTAGTAAACCATTTTATCATAGTTTATTTTATCGGTAATGAAATCTTTTATAAACTTATCATGTCACAGTTAGCCGATATTGTAAACGAATGGTAAAATGTAAAGGTTGCCTCACTGTAAAAACCAGTGAGTACTATACTGCTAAGACCTCAGTAATTTATTACTGAGGTGGTGAACTCATACTTTTATCTGTACGGATGTGGTTAACCCCACAACCGTACAGATACTGATTCTTTAGCTACAAGTTTAGCGAATGTAGAAGGCGACCCCGTAGCACAGTATTTGGGGTATTGCGTGTAATGTTCGAGATAGTATTTAATAATTAGAGTATAAAATTTAAGTAAATAATTAGTTAAGTTAATTTAGTGTTATTAAAAATGTAAGAGAATATTTTTAAAGTCTAAAGAAAAATAAAATATAAAAGAAAATTGAAAAAGAAAGGAAAATAGAAAATGAAATAAAATAAAATAAAATAAGAAAAGAAGAAAATAGAAAAGAAGAATCAGGAAGAGAGAGAAAAAAAAAACTAAAAGAGAAAAGATAAAAGAAAAGGAATTAGAAAAAAAAAAAAAAAAAAAAAAAGAAAAGTCAAAAGAAGAAAGAAGTTTAAAAAAAAAATGTAAAAGAAGGGGTGTGGGGCACATCTGCCCCCCACATTTAAAATGGCCCTTCACTTCAAAAGAACAAGGCGCAGTGCGCCTTGTTCAGAGAAAAGGCCATTCGGCCTTTTCTTTTCTTTTTACCTGAGGAGGCAGTGCCTCTTCTTCTCATTTTTTCTCTTAAGGATTTTTATATAAAATCCTTGATTTACAAAGATCCAACGGTTCAATCTTTAATCCGATTTCGGTAACGTGATCTACGAAGCCCGATCTACGTTTCTACCGATTAGTTTGAGGTAAAACATTAAACTCTTGTCATTTGAGATTTTGGGTTAAATCTTGAAATGTGGAGTTTAATCTTGTTAATTTTTAGGATTTGCAAGGTTTGGAGCTTCTTAAACACTTTCCTAGTGTTGGATTTCGTTTGGGCAAGTTTTGGTAAGTTTCCTAAAACCCTAATTTTTGGGTATTTAATTTTAATTGAGTTTTAATGGGATTAACCCTTAGTAAATGGTATTGGGTTAATAATATTGTGTTTGGGGTAGTGTTTTATAAAATTAGGATTTAAAGTTTAGAAACCTTAATTTGATCGGTTAAACTAATTTATGGTTTTTAAGTGATTAAAATTTAGGTGATTAAATTATGCTAATAAGTTAGTAATTGTTGCATGTTGGGGATAAAATTAACCCCGAGGACACGTGGATCCTAATCTTCAATCATCTCGGTGTTACATCTCGGAGTTACATCTCAGACATTTGTTACGACCCAGCAGAGGAAGATCGTCTAGGTATAATGACGTCTCGGTCTTATCAAACCCGATAACGGTATGAAATATCCCGAGATCTCCTAGTCTGATCGGAGCGAACATATCTCGGATATTTATGCCTCGGAGATTTGATAGAAGCTACGAGACCATTCGGGAAGTTGAATTACAACCCGGTATACAAAGATTGCCTCGGTATGATAACACCTCAGATAAGATGGCCTCGGTATGATAATACCTCGGATCTTCCAGAACCCTGTTACGGTGCGGCAATATTCCGAGATCTCCTAATCCTTTCGGAGCGAACATGTCTCGGATATTATCAGCTCGGGGTTTGATTGAAGTGTGTTACAATTGTCTTAGAGTGAGATAAGGCTAGTATCCCGGAAGATCAGGGATAAGCCAAGATCAGGGATAAGCCTCTACCCCATTAGTAATGGGATAAGATGGCTAGTAACGTGGAAATTAAGATTAAAGAGGTACGAATCACCTATGGAGATGGGAGCCAATCCAGAGTCATCGGTAAAGGGATCATTGACATCCCAAGCCTCGGAACATCTCAAGAAGCCTTGTATGTTGAAGGGCTCAAGGCGAATCTCATCAGCATCAGCCAGTTCTGTGATAAAGACTTGGTGGTGCAATTCTCCAAGAAGGAATGTAATATATTTGACAGCAGTGGCAGATGGCTCATGGGAGGAAAAAGAACTGCTGACAATTACTACGGCCTTGCTGGTTTGACTGCAGACCCTCAGATCTTCTGCAACAAAGCAACCATAGATGATAGTGAGTTATGGCACCAGAGGTTAGGGCATATCAATTTCTCCATTATGTTCAAAATTGCAGGCAAAGATGTTGTTAAAGGCCTGCCCAAAATGGAGAAAACTGAAAAAGGAGTCTGTGGGGCTTGTCAGCTAGGGAAACAGACTTGAGCTGCTCATAAGAAGACCTCAGGTATTCGTACTTCCAGAAATCTAGAATTACTGCACATGGATCTCATGGGTCCCACTAGAACTGCTAGTCTAGGTGGGGAAAGATATATTTTGGTTATTGTAGATGATTTCTCTCGATTTACTTGGGCCATTCCTATTCGAGAAAAATCTGATGCTTTTGATGTAGCTCAGCATTTGTTCAAGAAAATTCAGGTTGAGCGAAATTGCCAGATTATGAGAATCCGCAGTGATCATGGAAGAGAGTTCGAAAATTCTAAGTTTGAAGAATTTTGTCTCTCTTATGGAATCAAGCAGGAATTTTCCTTACCTATTACTCCTTAACAGAATGGAGTTGTTGAAAGGAAGAACAGGGTAATTCAGGAGATGGCTCGTGTAATGATCCACTCAAAGAATCTTGCTCAACACTTATGGGGGGAAGCTTTAAACACTGCCTGCCATATCATCAACAGAGTCTACCTTAGGCCTGAAACAAACAAAACTCCCTATGAAATTTGGCGAGGTAAGAAACCCACAGTGAAGTATTTCAAAACGTTTGGGAGTAAATGGTATATACTTCGTGACAGGGAAAATCTGGGGAAATTTGATACCAAGAGTGACGAAGGCATCTTCTTGGGATATTCCACAAACAGTCGAGCTTACCAGGTCTTCAACAAAAGAACAGAGACTGTGATGGAATCAATAAATGTGATTGTTGATGATGAAAAAGTTTAGAGATCTATCAGCGAGGAAGAAAAACAGATTGATTCAGTTGATTCTTCAGCAGCTCCAACTAGTATCATTGAAACTCCTTCAAAAGAATCTCTAGATGAATCTTCTCCTACCACTTCGGGTTCCACTCCCATTACTTCCGAAGATGAGGATATTCCAGCTAATCCTCCTCAGCAGCTTCTTGGGAATTTAGATGAAGGGCGCAGATTGAGAAGCAGAGTCATTCAACCTGCAAATGAAGTAGCAAACCAAGTCTCCTACAGCTGCTATCTTACTCAGACAGAGCACAAGAAAGTAGATGAAGCCCTACAAGATGAAGGATGGGTATCTGCAATGCTGGAAGAGCTACATCAGTTTACCAGAAATGATGTCTAGACCTTGGTTCCCCGCCCTAAAGAACAGAATATCATAGGAACGAAGTGGATCTTCAAAAATAAAACTGATGAGCATAGTACTGTGGTTAGAAATAAGGCCCGTCTTGTTGCACAGGGATATACTCAGATATAGGGAGTAGACTTTGATGAAACATTTGCCCCGGTTTCCAGGTTAGAATCCATTCGAATTCTTCTCTCTGTTGCCTGCCACCTTGATTTCAACTTGTACCAGATGGATGTAAAGAGTGCATTTCTGAACGGTGTTCTTGAAGAAGAAGTCTATATGGAACAACCAAAGAGTTTTCAAGATCCTCATCATCCCCATCATGTGTACAAGCTGAAGAAGGCTCTTTATGGGCTTAAACAGGCGCCTCGAGCATGGTATGAGCGTCTCACCACTTATCTCTTAAGCAAAGGTTTTGCAAGGGGGCAAGCTGATCGAACCTTGTTCATCAGAAATCAAGGTACTCATAAACTGATTGCTCAAATATATGTTGATGATATCATTTTTGGAGCTACTTTAGACTCTCTTGCACATAAGTTCTTTGAAGAAATGAAGCAAGAGTTTGAAATGAGCATGATTGGTGAGCTGAACTACTCCTTTGGTCTCCAAGTCAAGCAAACTACTGAGGGCATCTTCATCTCTCAATCTAAATATGCCAAGGATCTGGTCAAAAGGTTTGGATTGGATGGAAAGAGTCGTGCTCGCACCCCCATGAGCACCAGTATCAAGATTAGCAGTGATCTTGCAGGAAAATCAGTTGACCCATCCCTTTACAGAAGCATGATAGGGAGTCTCCTGTATCTTACAGCCAGCCGACCAGACATTGCTTTCAGTGTGGGAGTTTGTGCTCATTTTCAATCCAATCCTAAGGAATCCCACCTTACTGCAGTAAAGCGTATCATCATGTATGTAAATGATACCTTTTCTTATGGCATTTGGTATTCTAGAGAAACAAATCTTGTTGTTTCAGGATACTCTGATGCAGATTGGGCTGGAAATGCTGATGATCGAAAGAGCACCTCAGGAGGATGTTTCTATGTGGGGAACAATCTTGTAGCTTGGATGAGCAAGAAACAAGCCTCCATATCACTCTCCACTGCTAAGGCTGAGTACATTGCTGCGGGTAGCTGTTGTACCCAATTATTATGGATGAAGACATTGTTAGGGGACTACGAATTCTCTCAAGATACTATGATTATCAATTGTAATAATACTAGTGCAATCAATATTTCCAAGAATCCTGTTCAGCATTCTCGGACCAAGCACATCGACATCAGGCATCATTTCTTGCGTGATCTTGTGGAATCCGAGGTAGTATCACTCTCATTCATCCCCACTGAAAATCAATTGGCTGACATTCTTACCAAACCTCTAGATGGTAGTAGGTTTGAGTCTCTTCGAAAAGCCATTGGTGTTTGTGCCATGTCCTAGACATGATGTTTCCATGCTAGGATGAACACTTTGTCCTCTGATAGCATGATGTTGTATTAAAAAAAAGGGGGGGGGGGGAAAGGGGGTGTTTTTCGTAGCAGGTTAAGTCTTTCACAAGGTATGTCAGCTATTTCGTGTATTCTCTCTGCCTTACTAGTTTGTTGAGAATTGATATATTCTGCTTACATGTGGGTGAGAACATTAGTCTGACTTGTGTAAAAGTTTTTCCTGGTCTTTGTTCTGTTTGATAGTAACTTGTCTCATGTGATGACCTCATGCACTATCCTAGACTCCCCGAAAGTGCGTATTTTTCCTTCTCTGACTCTTTGCTCCTATTTTTTTTGGATAAGAGAAGAGGTTCTTGTTTGGATGGCCAAAAATGACCATAGGCTAGTTGAACCTAGCACCTATAAATTCTGGCACTCCCTACAGACTGAAGTATCATAAGTCACAAGCAGTAATTCATCGAAAGTTTTGTGCTTTAAATTGTTTAATCACTACTTATGTGCTTCATTTTACCTTGTCCTCTATGAGCAAGTAAAAATTTTACCTAGTCCTTCATGGTACAAGTAAAACTGAATATGTGCTGTCACTTAGGGGGAGTGTATCAGATGAGGGTGTCTAGGCCCTAGCAAGTTACAAGGTTTGACTTTTGGCTTATGTGTCTTTGACCTTCTCTCTTGTTTAAAAAATTGGTGGTTTCTTGTCATTTTTTTTAAAATGCAAACCTTATGGATAAGAGTCTTGACATACACACGCTTTACATGAGCTGAGTAGGCTATCTTCTTTAGTTTGGCAGGGTAACTTTTGTCTATGGTATGCTTATCTATCACCTCCATGTTCTCATAATATTGACTTGCTCTATGACTAGTTTTTCAGACAAATACTGCATGTGCTACTATCCTTGTGACGGTCCTAACTCTGCTGATCTCCCGCTCTTCGGAGGTTTGCTTCAGCAATTCTTTTCAGTCTTTGTAATTGAACAACTGTTGAACCTATATTACTCTATTTCCCGGGTCTTTCTAAGACCGTTAGGGGGGGTAATTTTTATGACAGTTAGTTTTTATTACTCTGTTTACCCTTTGTCCCTTTGTGACAAAAAAGGGGGAGTAATTTTCATTTTGGACCGGGAATGTATTTCCAAATCGGTCAAGTGATTTTTTGTCCCAGAATGGCCAAAGGGGGAGTTTGTTAGTATTTTGGCCTCATTCTGTGTTTGGACAAAATCACTTATATGTAAGGATGCTGCAAACAGGGATTCCACTGTTCAGAGTAAAGTCAGAAGAATTTCAAAGTTCCCTGTCAGCCGTCCGGACGATGTGTCATCCCGTCCGGATGCACATCTATCTACTGCTCCATCCGTCTGGACAATGTGTCATCCCGTCCGGACGACGTGCTTATTCCGTCTGGACACTTCACTGTATTGAGAAGCTTCTGTGCCAGCTTGCTCCATCCGGACGTTTCAGCAGCACGTCCGGACGCCTATCAATTCTCGAACGGTTCACTGATTCTTTCCAAGTTCCAAGAAAGGGAAGATCAGTCAACCGTCCGGACGCCTATCTCCGTAAGGCAAGAGTCGCAGTTCAAAATGAACTGTCCGGACATCTGACAGCTGTGGTCCGGACGCTGGTGCATCGTATATGGTAACTGACGATTCAACTTCAACCGTCCGGACGTCTCCCCCTTATGGTCCGGACGCACACGCATCAGATATGGAAATTGCGTGCTAAAGATTAGCCGTCCGGACGCTCCTGCCCCTTGGTCCAGACGCGCGAAGCTTGTTATGGAAATTACTTGTAACGGACGTGCGTCCGTCCGGACGATCGAGCCATCCCGTCCAGACGATGTTCTTATACAGGAAAGATTTCTCCGCGAAAATTTCATAAAATCCTGTCGCACAGTTGTCCGTCCAGACGGTCATGGTCCACCGTCCGGATGGCTCACAGGCTTATTTTTCCTGACGCTCATTCTGACCCCCAGACTATAAATAGGGGCCCTCAGGCACTTAGAGCTGCAAGAATTCAGTGTGAATTCCATTAGAGCTCAGAGACGTGTTATTTCCTCTAGAGCCGTTTTTCAAGTGTGCTGTGCTATAAATCGAAGTCTATCTTAGAGGTCGGCTCTAAGGTAAGGAGTTCCATTGAAGACCCCTTCAGGTAGGTGAACCTGGTTGGGAAGCATTCGTGTTGGGTTACACGTCAGATATCAAAGTACGACCACTGCATCGGTACATGTGAGTGTTACTATCTTGTATCTAGCTTTGTCTTCTGAATAGTGGAATTCTTGGGTTTGGCTACCCCGGAGTGGTTTTTCTCTTAACTGAGTTTCCACTTCGTCAACAAAAATCTCTGTGTCATTTACTTTCCGCTGTGCCTTAATTTTTGTTGACTCTTATGCACACACTTTACTTTTAGAAGTCATTTCAATTTTTCAGCCCTCCTCTTCAGATCTCTCTGGCGCCAGAGTTGTTACTGTGGAGGCTCCAGCGTTGGTTTCCTCAAGAGGAGTATCTGGGCCCTGGTACCATGCCTCAGAGCCAGACTCATCTCTTAAGACAAAAGGGGGCGTAGAACCAACTTCTTGTGTAGGGGAGACTTCCGGAACGAAACACCGAAAGCTCGCTGATCCCTCTTCGGTGTTGGTTCCAGCCATGGACACCCTTGGAGGGGTTCTCTTCACACCTGAGGTGGCCAGAGGGATTTTCTGGTTCTTCCTCAAAGAAACATCCTCAGGAATTTCTTCGGCTCGGCCAAAAGGTCTCTTCTTGATGACAGGCCTCGGAGATGGAGGCGCATCATTTCTTTTCTTGACCGCCCCTCTTTTGGTGATCGTCCTCTTGTCTCTCAGAATATTGTATCCAAGAAATTGCCTTAGATTCTCCTCCGTCACAAGGTTGTTGAAATCAACTTCATCAAACTTCTCGGCTTTAACCCTGACTGCAGACCAATCGCTTATCTTCTTGACATCTTCCTGGTCAGATATACTAAGTGAAGGGGGTTCACTTCGGTCAGGCAGCAACAATTTCCAAGTCCGAGACATCCTATGGTTCTCGGGCAAAAGAATACCTTCGGGGCATTCCCATTCTCCAGATACTCAAAAGGATTGCAGCTCTCAAAATTTATTATTTGTCAACCCACTCTTAAGTTTGATGAAAATAGGGGGGTGGCAGACGCACAATTCGATCACTCCCTCCGAAGTCTGCCTCGGCCTGTAAATGTTCAAGAATTGGTGAATCTTCATCTCTTTTTTCAACACAAGCCTCCAAAGGATATACGAAGCGAACATATATCTCCAGGAGTTGGGAATGATTTGACTGGGAGCAACCATCAGAAAGAGGACGAATTCCTAGGCAATCTCCAGAAAAGGTAGCCAGAGTCCGGCCAAGAACATCCTTTCAAACGGAGTGATGTCCCCGCCATCAATAAGTCGAGCTCCAGGGGTTTGATAAAACATCCTCACTGTCAGAGGAATGTCGTAGTTCAGAAGCAGAACACCTTCATGCCTTTCACAGAGGGCAGTTTTGACCCTGCTCTCCAGGGGAGAAAGGTCTACGTAGCTGTCGGCCCTTTTGGTTCGAGCTTGAGAGGTGGGAGGAATATTTGAGGTGGTCTTCTTGGGAGCCATTTCAGAAAGAGAAAGGAAGAGTAGAAGTTTTAGAGAAAGAAAAGAAACTCAGGAAGATAACGACAATGGAGGATAAAGAAAGAATATGAGAATATGTCAAAGGATGGATAATGAAAGTAGTCCAAACATTAAATACTCCCATCACGCGTCCGAAATATGAAGAGGCGCAATCATTTCAGTATCTCCGAAAACCGAAGGGGCGTACAGTTCAGATCCAAAAATTAAATGATATAACCTCGAGAATATCGCGTCATGATTATAAAGGAATAGCACGGCGTCAGGACTTACATCATTAGCAGAAAAAGAAGCGGTAAGATTCAAACATTCAAACTGTTGAAAAGACGCGCCATTTATGACAAAAGCAATAGCAGGTACAGGTTGGCCGGCGATAAATAATTCCCTTATTTTCAATTTATTTTTGAAATTAGAGAATTAAGGGGGTAACTATTAGGGATGAAATTAACCCCGAGGACACGTGGATCCTAATCTTGAATCATCTCGGTGTTACATCTCGGAGTTACATCTCGGACATTTGTTACGACCCAGCAGAGGAAGATCGTCTAGGTATAATGACGTCTAGGTCTTATCAAACCCGGTAACGGTATGAAATATCCCGAGATCTCCTAGTCTGATCGGAGCGAACATATCTCGGATATTTATGCCTCTGAGATTTGATAGAAGCTACGAGACCATTCGGGAAGTTAAATCACAACCCGGTATACAAAGATTGCCTCAGTATGATAACACCTCGGATAAGATGGCCTCGGTATGATAACACCTCTGATCATCCACAACCCTGTTACGGTGCGGCAATATTCCGAGATCTCGTAATCCTTTCGGAGAGAACATGTCTCGGTTATTATCATCTCGGGGGTTGGTCAAAGTGTGTTACAATTGTCTTAGAGTGAGATAAGGTTTGTATCCCGGAAGATCAGGGATAAGCCAAGATCAAGGATTAACGGGATAAGATGGCTAGTAACGTGGAAATTAAGATTAAAGAGGTACGAATGCAATTCAATTTGGACTCTGTAGCCTTATTCAATTCCCTGAAGATAAGGTTAAGGTTCAACCAGACTAGGACTCAAACTCCTAGTTCAACTGGGCTTTAAAAATTCTAGTAGGACTACAACTACCAGCCTATAAATAAGATCATCACACCAGGTATTACATAGATTCTCTCTGAGCTTTTGAGATTACAGATACTTTCCAGGAAATTGATTTACACTGACTTAGGCATCGGAGTGGGCGTAGTTGGCACCCCCGACTAGTTGTTTGTTGTTTTACAGGAATCAAGGTTGTGCGTTTGAGGGAGGCAGAGAATCAATTGGCGACACGTCACCATACCGGAAATTGTACCAACAGTTGTAAAAAGATTAATGAACATAATATTAGAGTTAATGATATTGAGAAAATGTTAGTGATAAATTATTTAGAGATTAGTGAATATAATTTTAGGGCTAATATTATTATAAAAGTGTTAGTGAAAATAATTACGGGTTAGTAATTAATATTATGAGTAAATAACTAAACAGTGATTTTAATATCTAACCCTTAGTAAATACTTTGGGTGAGTATTGTTTGAGTTTTAGTGTTTAGGATTTATGGGTAGACGTTTGGAACCCTTAAAATATTATGGGTTTTCCATGGGTTAGCTCTTGAGCAATTTAAGATCTAAATGTGAGTCAAATATTAGAAGTTGTCAATAATGTGCAATGTATTGTTTTTTACAGTGATGCATTGCATGGTGGTGTCTAGTAGACCTAGTGTTTAATATCCTCGCAGCCAAGGTGAGTATTCTACTCACTGAGAAGTATTATTTTCATATATGTTCAATTGCAAATTATATATTGTTTTACAAACTTGAACCAACTATATGTTGATTATAACTGTTTTGGATGATTTGAGTACTTTTGAATATCTTGAAATTATGATGATGTTGAAGTATGTATATGATATGTGGAGTTTGAATGGTGTGACTCTAGGATGTGGTTGGGGATTTTTGTAGACTAGGGTTGCATTGTAAATGATTGAGATTTTTAGTGTGAGTTATAAAATTGGGAACATGATGCATAGCGTGCTTAATTGCACAATCTTGAGTTATGACTCTATGTTAATGGAGGTAATGATTCTATGATAATGTGAGTGACAACTCTATGTTAAAGGAAGTGATGATTCGATGTTAATGTGAGTTTCAACTCTATGTTACCTGAGCCTCGACTCATGATACAAGCATGTGCATACATATAGCATAGTGTGTCAGTGTGTACTGTTTTTATGTTATGTATATTTCTATTTGCATGACTTAAAGGGATTGAGCTTTAGTATACCTAGATTGTACGCTACTGGATTGAGTGATGTAAGTGTCTTTTGACATGAAATTACCTACATTTGGCAATGCTGTTTCTTTGTATTGCTAAGTAAGATGCCATTGTTTTATGCTTGATGTACCAAGATTGTATGCTACTGGATTGGGTAATGTAAGTGTCTTTTCACAAGAAGTTTCCTACATCTGGCAATGCTGTTTCTTTGTACATTTGAGCCACCATTATTTTATGCTTGATGTACCTAGACTGTACGCTACTGGATTGGGTAATGTAAGTGTCTTTTGACATGAAATTACCTACATCTGGCAATGCTGTTTCTTTGTACGTTTGAGCCACAAAATACAATAGTTTTATAGTAGGTGAAAATATATGTAGTTGTGACGACCCGTTTTTATTTTTATTTTTATACTAAACGTAAAACGAGTCCTCACAGTGGCACGACAATATGTCACAAAGCCAACATATGGCACATGCCCCATAACATGTACCTGATAATCAGAGTATAACATATATCTATCTATACAGCGGAAAACATAAATCTGAATAGCGGAAATTACAACTTATACATCTATCACAAATTAATTACAACAAAGAGCCATTTAACATTTATCTGTTTGAGTCTTATTAACACAATATTTATATAACAATAATGGGTTTATCAAGAATAAGTGACATAAACGTCACAAGCCATACCAAACCTATAAAATAGTGGACAGCCCGTGGTCCGATAATTACAACTGTCGCGGCGAGCTTCAGTCATAATATCCCGAGTACATTGCTACCAACCCATCAGTTATACCGAAGTACATGCAACCAAAGGAACATAATCTACACGGTTGTGGTGGTATCCACATCCACATAGGTGAAAGAATGAGTTCACCGCCTTAGTATAAAACATACTAAGACCTCAGTAGTATAAAACTAACTGAGTTTTCATAAAGAACCAACCTTTATTTTATTTCTAGTCATGCGAGCACTATATCAGCCACAATTTATCAATAGCTAATACAACAAACACCGACTATCCAGAAAACATTTAAAACATACTATATAGCTGTGAACATATGTAGAAATTCCAGTCATCCCTCCTTGAAAGTTTCTACATATAGACCCCTCTATAATAATACTTTTCATCGGTCGCTCAGACATACGTGCACACGATCACTCCATCAAAGATATCACGTATACACACAAGTTTTAAGCAAGGAACATGGCATCTTACTCTTCCGTACTAGGATAACTGTTGTGCAAATTATAATACTCACAAGTGCACGAATCGTTTGCAATATAGCGTTTTGCAAGTGCGAGGTCGATCCCACAGGGAATTGTGTTGCAAAAATTAATCTCTATTCAAACTAATCCTATTTTAACCTAGTTCCAAATTTAGGGATTTTTAACAAAAGAAAACATAAACAAAATTAATGAAAATAAAGGGGTCTAGGGTTTTGAAATCGACACCCACCAAATCACAACAACATAGTCTCATGCTCATCACACATATTTCGAATTCTCTCATACAAATCTTAGGTATGTTCTACTTATGCTTCAAAAATAGTTTAAATAATTCAATGAATCCATTCTTCCACAAATCACAAAAGATATCTAGTTTCAACTAAATCATCAAATGTATCCATAGAATGAAACCCACTGAATATCCAACATTTTGATAAATGAAAACCCAAGCTATCAATTTAGTGAAACTATATCAAATCATCACTTGTATCCGGAAATCACAAGAGATATCCAACAATAATCTCAATAATTGAAGTAGAACAATGAGAAATCAAAACCTATAAACTCAATTAGCATAAACAAGCATGGAAACTTAGTTTCTCTTCAATGGTGAGGTTTCATCCTCAACCCTAGACGAAATTTCAGCTACACATAACTAAAGAAAGCATAAATAAACAACAAGAATGCATTAAAATTAATGAAACTTACAAAGGATTGAAGTTCTAGGTCAAAATCAAACCAAAAACCCTAAACTACAATGAGAACGGCGCCTATGGCGCTCCCAAGCGGTCTCTCCCTAAAAAATGAGAAAAGAATGGTATTTATAGAGTTAGCTAGGGTTTCTGAAATTCCAGTTCCGCATAAATTCGATCGATCTATTTTATAATCGATCGATCGACATTGAGCAATTTTCGATCGATCGACTTGAGATTCGATCGATCGACTTCGCAGCAATTCTGAATTTCCAGCTTTTTATGTATTTTCACTTGAAAATTACCATTTTTCTCTTAATGTCCTGTAAAAACACAAAAACACCAAAACTAACCAAAACATCAGAAAATAATAAAGCCAAAGGTCTAACTAGTGTAAATTAAAGGGTTTAAATATACAATATTTGGCACTCATCAATAACATCCTTCAACAAAACACTCGCAACACCATCTCTAATCGTATTCCAGCTTCGTGCTTTGAACGTCAGTAGATCATGAGAGCACTAGAGTTAAACTCAATCATGCTAACACGTCTTTCCTGAAGAACAAGAGCAGTCAACCTTCTTACTCATAGACATGCCATTACTCGCACATGGGTAGTCATGTATCCATGTACTTTCAAGTTCAATGTATGACATCTTAACACATGCGACCATCCGATAGAAATATACATAAGCGCTTTTCATTTAAGACACTTATACATATCTACACGTCTAGTAAAAGCTACTCATAACATAAAAATATCACTCATAAAACAATGTTATATATGATATGCATGAACTGGGGCTAATAATGCTGCTGATGCTGATATGTTGTTGATACTGTTATGCTGCTGATACTGATATGCTACTGATATTGTTATACTGATACTACTGGTATGTATGCTCTATACTACATGCTCTATGTTCTGTGCTTGACCAGTATATATTTCACTATTGTATCATGCTGAAATCATGCAGTTGCTAAATCACGTTTTCTTAAAACTAAACAAATCCAACATTTTATCTAACACTTTGAAATCATTCAAAACTTAGTTTCTTCATAAAATCTAAACAGTTTCATCATGACATGTTCTCAAACAATTTGCATAATTTAAATCCCAACCACAGAACATACTCAAACACTTTAAATCCATTAACACCTTTCACTCATGTATCAATTCTTAAACATCATTGATATAATTTAAACATAATCGAAACTAATCAAATCATCTCAAAACATACATTTCATCATATGGTTGGTTCGGTTTCATAAACAATATATATATATATATTTTTATCAATCCAATACATATAAAAATATATATTTTCTCAGTGAGTGGAATACCCACCTTGGCTGCATTGGACTCACGACTCGAATTCTACATTGGAGAACCCGTTGAAGTCTCCAACTACGGCATAATCCTGCAAATACTTATAACGTTAGACTATGCTATGGAACTCTATACTCTATGACACATAGACTACTCGCGCGCTCACACGTCGCATTACCCGCTTATAAGTCTAGTTAAGTCTTCTAAACTATTATTAGGTTAAGCCTTGATTTTAAGTTCGTATTTATTTCACTTATTATCATTAAGACACGCTTATTATTTTATTCTCCTACCATTATTATTACATCCAATTACTATTGTTAGTCCTTTTATTTACAAACCATCCAAGTAGTTTAGATTATAGATGTGATGTCAAAGGCTTTTTGTAGCAATTAAAATATTGAAATGTGAGTTTAATCTGGTGTTTTCTTTAGGTAATGTGTTACTTGGAACTTGTTTGAGACTACCCAAACCATGGATTTTGGTTTGGTGAAATTTTGGTGAGCTTTCCTAAACCCTAACTTTTGAGTATTTGATTTTAATTAAGTTTTTATGTGATTAACCCTTAGTAAATGCTATTGGGTTAAAATTATTGTGTTTGGGGTAGTGTTTTATAAATTATGATTTAAAGTTTATAAATCTTAATTTGATGGATTAAATTAATTAAGGGTTTTTTAAGTGTTTAAAACTTAAATTGTTAATTTGTGGATTAATTGTGGCTATAGTGATGATTAATCCCAAATTAGCTATGGGTTTTGTTAAAAAAATAAGTATTTATGGGTTAGGTTCTAATGTTAGTAAAAATAAATTATTATAGGTATTTAGTTTAAATAATATTTGTGAGGTTAACCATAAGATTTTCTTATATGTTGATATTATTTTAAAAACAGTAGTGTTTTATGTAAAAGTTTAATGAATATAATTTGGGGTTAGTATTATGAAGAAAATGTTAGTGAGAAATTATTTAGAGATCAGTGAATATAATTTTAGGGTTAATATTATTATAAAATTGTTAGTGAAAATAATGTATGGGTTAGTGGAATTAATTACGGGTTAGCAATTAATATTATGAGTAAATAATTAAATAGGGATTTTAATATCTAACCCTTAGTAAATACTTTGGGTTAGTATTGTTTGAGTTTTAGTGTCTAAGATTTATGGGTAGACGTTTGGAACCCTTAAAATATTATGGGTTTTCTAACGGTTTAGCCTTGAGCGATTCAAGTACTAATTAGGGTGTTAATTATTTAAAGTGCTAAATAGTGTAATGTGGTATTCCACAGTGATACATTGCAAGGTAGTGTCTAGGAGACCTAGTGTTTAATATCCGCGCAGCCAAGGTGAGTATTCTACTCATTGAGAAGTATTATTTGCATATATGATGAATTGCAAAATGTATATTATTTTACAAATCTGAACCAACTATATGTTGATTATGAACTGTTTTGGATGATTTGAGTACTTTTGAGTATATTGAAATTATGATGATGTTTTGAAGTATGAATATGATATGTGGAGTTTAAATGAATGGAGTCACTGTATGTTATGGTTGGGAGTTTTGAAAACTGTGATTGCAATGGAATATTAATATGATTTTAAAGTGAGTATAAAATGGGAGATTTAAGTTATGCAAATTGTTTAAAAAATGACATGTTGAACTCTTTATATTTTATAAAGAAAGCATGTGTTATAAGCATGATTCATGAAATGAAATTTATTGATTGAAGGCATGAGGCATAAGCATATGAACGCTAAACGTGCATTGAAGTGAGGTTCACAGCCCACGGGAAATTATACATGGGTTAGATTCCCATGAGGTGCCTACTTGGGTTAGATTCCTTTGAGGTACTAGTACTTACTTGGGTTCGATTCCCTTGAAGTACTCACGAGGTGCTTACTTGGGTTAGATTCCCTTAAGGTCCTCGACCATGGGTTAGATTCCCATGAGGTGCCTACTTGGGTTAGATTCCCTTGAGGTACTAGTGCTTACTTGGGTTAGATTCCCTTGAAGCACTATACTTGGGTTCGATTCCCAAGGCATAAAACCATTAGCATGAGCATGTATAGCATTGTTTTTATGAGTGATGTTTTTATACTATGAGTAGTTTTACTAGACGTATTAGTATGCATAAGAGTCTCAATCGAAAAGAACTTATGTATATTCCTATCGGATGGTTGCATCATTTAAATGCCATTGTTTTCTATAATGGAACTTCTACGTATAATCTTAGCTGCCTAGTATGTTTAAATGTTTTCTATTAGTCGGTGTTTGCTATATCAGCTATGGGGGTTTTCAAACAAAAGCTTATAAAATTGGTGGCTGTTATAGTGTACGCATGACTAAAAATGAAAAGTTGGTTCTTTGCGAAAACTCAATGAATAGTATACCTCTGAGGTCTTAGTGTAATTATTTATGCTAAGGCGGTGGGCTCATAATTCCACCTATACGGATGTGGCAAACCCCCACAACCGTATAGATGATGTTTATTTGGCTGCAGGTTTTGCGGATATAGTTATTGACTCGTCCACCTAGCGTATGGGATGCTATGATTGGAGTATATCGCGATAGTCATAAGTCATAGACTCATGGGTAGTCCGCATTTTGGGTATTTTATTTATGGCTCGTGTCCTATGTGGCACATGTATTTGTTGAGCCTGTATTTTGGTATGTCCTATGTGGCACATGTATATGTTTTATAAGCTTTAAATAGATAGACTTGTAAATGGTTCTTGTTGTAATTATCTGTCATGTATTAGATGTATTTCTGCTTATGATATGTGTACCGCTACATATTGATTATTATATTTCGCTGTTAAATGTAACTCTGATTATCAGGTGCATGTTATGGGACATATGCCATACGTTGGCTGAGTGACATGTAGTCGTGCCACTATGAAGATCCGTTTGTATGATTTAAAAAAAAAAAAAAAAACAGGTCGTCACAATAGAACCTTATTCCTATTTAACATAATAATTTACTAACTCTTATAAATTCTATTCCGATGTTAACTACACCCATTACGATATCTAAATTGTTGTTTATGTTTATTTGACTCACTTGTTTATTGATTATTGTATTTTCTTTATATCTAGTTACTCGCTTACTTTATCCATTTCATTTTTATTTCTATTCTATTAGACACCATAATATCCTATTCTCAATCTCAACTGTATTTGCCATTTACATAACAAGGATCTAAATACTTTTAACTTTAAACCCTTTAATGTCTCTCTCTCTCTATTCGGCTACCACATAGAAGGGATCCTCAAAATTAACTCTAATCAAGGGTCTAGGCACCAACAAACATCAAAGGCCTAAAACCGACTCCTATGTTAATAAAACAACACTATAAAAGCCAAATTAAGGATACCATAAAACCATAAAACCAACTGTAAGGGTACCAATTCGGTAATTCTCAACAAAGCCCTAAAAATCAATCTCCAATTAAGCTAACATCAACCCTAGAACATAAATAAACTTAATCCCTAACAAATAGTCATAAACTAACATAATAATCTCATTTACAAATACAAACCAGATTTAGGGTTTTCGTCAAAACACCCATCAAAATCACTTTCCAATAAAGCACCAACAACTTACAATAGAGCATTAATCATAGGCTAACATATTCATTAACTTACAATTCCATAACAATTCATCACAACTAAAACTTCATATCCATCAATATCAACAATAATATCCTCTAACCAATGGTCTCACAAATGAACCAACATCAACCCCAAATTTACAAATCCAAAACCACCAAAAATCATCTAACCACATACCCACAAATCCAACTCCCAATTTATAATTTAACCAAAATACACCCATTAAAATTGCATCAAAAGCTCCCAAAGAAATTCCAACATTAATTCTGCCGAGACCCCAAAAAGGAACAACAATTCCAAAAACATACCTATAGAATTCTCCCAATCGGTTGCTACAAAGACCTAAAGGGAAAACCCATAAATTTTAACCCAAAAAGAACCCTAAATTCGGACCCATCCAAGAACATAGCAACCCAATCAACAAAAATCATCTTAAACTAAAATACTCGACCATCAACATACTCATAGTCGGTTAACACATAATTAGTCCACCCATAACGCAAAATTCCAGATTTAGCAACCAAAAATAACCATCCAAAATATGAAGCTAACAATGAACTAACTAGCTCAAAAATTGGTAAATTACCTTGAGGATTTCCTTACAAAAACTACCGAAAAATTGCACCTCTGCCCACCGGCGGCACCCACCGAAAACCAGCTCCAAGTCTCCCTCTCTCTCAGCGTTTCTCTCTATCTTGGGCTCTCTCCCTCTCAGGTTCACGATCTCTCTCTCTCTCGACGTCAATCACTCTCTCTCAGTCTCTCATTTTTTATCTCTCTCTCTCGGGCGTGTGAAGAAGAAGAGACAAGGAAGAGAGAAATGGAAAAGGAGAGAAGAAAAAAGGGAGAGGAGCTGCGTGTGAATCAGGGGAAGAAAGAAAAAAAGAAAGAAAGGAAAATAAACAAGAATTGGGGGAGGGCTGATGCGTGGGGATAAGGGAGAAAAAGGGGAGGGGAAAAATTACTGAAATGCCACTCAACTATATATATATATATATATTTGTTTTGTTTTACTTTCCATTTATTAAAGTTAACGGATATCCCCTTAACCAATCCTAGCCCCCCACGTGGCATTGGTGGGATATGCTTTTTATTCTAATACCCATGCTTCCTACAAATTATAGTAGTACCCCACAACATTTTAATTCTTTTATTTGGTAATTGGTATTTAAACCTCACATTAAATCTAACTACATTTTACCCTTACAATTATTTATTATTAGTCCTATCCTTTTTAATAAACATAATTTATTAATTGCAACATTTCCTATTTAATTTTTCTTGGTCTTTACAGTAGTTGTTTCCAAGGTGTGTTCCCAGCTACATAGTATGCTTTAAATGTTTTCTATTAGCCGGTATTTGCTAAATCAGCTATGGAGATTTTCGTACAAAAGTTTATAAATTGGTAGCTGTTATAGTGTACGCAAGACTAAAAATGAAAAGTTGATTCTTTACGAAAACTCAGTGAATAGTATACCTCTGAGGTCTTAGTGTAATTATTTATGCTGAGGCGGTGGGCTCATAATTCCACCTGTACAGATGCGGCAACCCCCGCAACCGTGCAAACATTGATGCTTTGGTTGCAAGTTTTACGGATATAGATATTGAGTCGTCCACCTAGCGTATGAGATGCTATGATTGGAGCACATCGCGACAGTCATAAGTTATGGACTCATGGGTAGTCCGTATTTTGGGTATTCTATTTATGGCTCATGTCTTATGTGGCTTATGTATTTATTGAGCCCATATTTTAGTATGTAATTAGTGTAATCTGCTTTATAAGCCTTAAATAGATAAACTTATAAATGGCTCTTGTTGTTGTAATTAACTGTTATATATTAGATGTATTTCCGCTTTTGATAAATGTTTGGCACATTGATATTTATATTCCGCTGTGTTAGATGTAACTCTGAATATCTGGTACATGTTAAGGAACATGTACGTTATGTTGGCTGAGTGACATGTAGTCGTGCCACTGTGAAGATCCATTTTTGTATTTTTTTTTATTTTAAAAAAAGAGTCGTCACAACAAATGGTATCAGAGCAGTTAGCTCTAGAGTTGGTTAGGAAAAATGGAAAGCCGAAACTTAGGGTTGTGTCAGAGTTTAAGTGTAACAAAAGAGCCATAGGAAATTTTAAAAGCTTCAACAAAGATAGGGAATTAAAATGTAATACTCCATATGCATTACATGGATTTTGTGATGCATATCATTTGATTTACGTATAGTTAACTTACCTCTCACTTTCACATTGTAGGTTAACTTCAATGTGATTGTGTAGAGTATATCGCTTAGACGGGGAACAATTTAAAATAAGCTTTTTAGGTGCATTGCATGGGTATTGTAACGCATGTAATCTTCTTTATGCAGTATTGTCTATGTAGCGTTTCATTGTACAGACAAGTCATGCCGCCTAGACAAGCAATGTCGATACACAATGAGGAAGAGGATTCCTCAGTGGGTAATTGTAGCGCCCTAGATTTTAAGACATAAGATTTAATGTATTAAATTAGATTTAAGACCTAATAATAAGAAAAAAGAATAAATATGAATATTTATGAAAATAAATATTCATTGATTAAAAAATGTTCATAGTTTCAATTTAATAAAAGTTTAAAACAGACCTTAAACTTTGGAATAACGAAAATAGGGTCAAACGAACTCCGTTTTGGTCGATTCAAAAGCCAGAACGCTTATTTCAAAGTCTTCTAGCTACCCTCTAAATTTAATAATTTTTGGACGTCACTAAGGCCACGAAACAACCCGTGAAAAATACTACCCCTGATTTGAACGAAAATTGATATGTAACATTAATAATTAGCCAGGCCATGATTTCAGTCCAGCCACGTTCACTTTCATTCTACACTTAAGAATCAGCTTGGTGGGAAGAATATATTCCTTTATCATGACTCCTCATGATGAGGTTCTTAGCATTAAATGGGTCATACTAAAATGTTAATAAAATAGTTGTCATGATGAGATTTCCAAGCATTAAATGGTTCACATTAAAAAGTTAGTAAAATATAAATATATCCTTGTCATCATGAGTCATGATGAATTTCTTAGCATTAAATGGGTCACACTAAAATGTTAATAAAATAATTGTCATGATGAGATTTCCAAGCATTAAATGGTTCACATTAAAATGTTAGTAAAATATAAATATATCCTTGTCATCATGAGTCATGATGAATTTCTTAGCATTAAATGGGTCACACTAAAATGTTAATAAAATAGTTGTCATGATGAGATTCCTAAACATTAAATGGTTCACATTAAAATGTTAATAAAATAGAAATATATTCTTATCATCATTGGTCATGATTTCCAAGCATTATATAGTTTCTAAGCCATTGGCTATAAGAATGTACCATGCATCTCTCATAGGGAACTATCATTTTGGTTTCTAAGTGTTATCTTTCAAGATACAAAACAAGTCTTTCTTTCTTTTCTTTCATCCATTGCACACACAAATAAAAGAAAGTAAGAGAACGGATTGGGAAGGTGTAGTGATTCTTTCGGCAAGGGAGAGTACGTAGTAAAAATACAAGGGATCGTTTCAGGAGATTGAGCCAAAGTGAGGAGTTTTCTCTGGCCAATGCCCGATCACCAACAACAACAAAAAAATCAGTAAGTATCTTTATACTTACTGAGGACGAAGCTGGTGGATTTTTCCATAATATTGTGTTTATTGCGTTATTTAATTTGTTTGTGCATGTGAATTTACATGTATTATATTTTAATTAAGCTGATTAATAACAAAGCTGGTGAATATAGCGGTGGGGTTGAAGGTATTGCCAGTGGGACTGTAAGGTCCTTTAAAGTTAAGAATCGAATGCTGTAATCATAGGTTTACAAGCCAGCTGGGACCTTAGGTTCCTAGCCCAATTAATTAAGCTTTAAGTGAGGAGACCGTAAGTTCCCACAGCACACTAATATGGACCATAGGTTCTATCATGAGACGAGTGCAAAAGATGATAATTAAACCTTGCATATAAAACTGTCATATTACTATTTTTATGGTTATGTATATATTCAATCTAAGACTGTGATTAGCTACCATGGATCATATATTGCATATATACGTGATTATAAAGCCATATCTGCATTATATTGCATTTATTAAATAAATCAGCATTCATTATATTATTGGAAACAGTGGACTCACTTAGGTATTTTGTATTGCTATTTTCCTCTTTATATTACATATTATTATAGGGTATGAGGAAGAGGAGTATCAGGATTGTCCAGATCTTTAGGTGATCTTGATAGCAGTGTCTGAGGCTAGGATGCCTCCCACTTTTGTGGACTACTATGTCTAGTCCATTATTATTATTATATTTGGAAAACGATATTTATATATATCTGTTGATTTGTAATAAGGATACTCTAAGTGATTTGATTGTAAATTATTTGTGCCATACATGGCACAAATAATATTTTTAATGTGTAATTATTCAATTACACTCTTTCTATATATTTTGAAGTATTTTTGTTAGAAGCTCTGATGTGTTATTTAATTCCAAGTTTGTTGGATATATATTATATTCCGCTGCCAAATTTTAACTCTGATGATATTGTAGTAATGTCACGTGGAAATCGTAAAATTTTTCACTTACGCCTTTTTGTAAAAGGCGGGGCGTTACAGTAATTGAGGTGGAAGTGATTTTAGGCGCCTCTACCTCCTCCTCCCCTCTATTGACAAAATTGTTCGTTAGTAGTGGTTTTAGGCATCCCTCATTGCTGGACCTTCAACCACGAATCATTTGAGTAGAAAATAGTCAATGTCATTGGGAGCTCATGCTTCCTCACTACCAAAGAAGCAACTTATTGGTTGTGTCTCTAAGTTCCTTAAAAGAAGATGATGCCTTTGAGATCCGCTTCGATGTCACGCGGTGCACCAATTGTGGGAAGCCACACTTTGGTGTATGTGTCGTGTTGAATCACAGGTATGTTTTTGATGTGATAGACTTGGCCACCTCATAAAGCTATGTCCCTCATTAGCCGCATTGACTCAAAACAACTCTTGCGTTATCAGAGTAGAGTGTGGGAGCTACACTTTGATATATGTCGTAGAAGATCTAGGGCACGTTGTAAATATGGTCAAGGAGACCATTCCACAATGTAGTCGTGCCACTGTGAAGATTCGTTTTTGTATATTTTTTTTTTAAAAAAAAATTGGGTTGTCACATTGCAATTGAGACATATAGCTGGAGCCGTAGTGATGCGGACTTGGATGTCCCATTTTGGTAGTCTTTTGTTGTTAGCTCGTGTCCTATGTGACACTTATATTTTTTAGAAATAGTCTTTTAGTATGTAATTAATGTTAAGTTTAAGTCTTAAACAGATAGATGTTAAATGACTTTTATTGTTGTTTAACAGATGTATTTATAGAAGTGTTCTTTTCTACTAATGATATTTTATGTTATCCGCTGCTTAGATGTAACTCTGATTATCAGGTACATGTTATGGGGCATGTGCCATATGTTAGCTGAGCGACAAGTAGTCGTGCTACTATGATGACTCATTTGTATTTTTTTTTTCAAAAAAAAGGGTCGTCACAAATATACCTATAGTATGAATACATATACATAATATACAATGGTATTTTCTTCATTATATGGTCTTTTATTCTTTTTATTGATCACTAACTATGTTTATGTTTTGATTTGTTTGATCATTGAATGATGCAAATTGAAGGTAAATCATGTAATGTTAGAGGTGGCACTTGGAATTTTGAAAATTTGAAATTTGGAATGGTTGTAAATGTATTGTTTAATTTGTTTTGCTTTGCTTTTGATTTTGTGATATTTTGGTTGTAACTTTTGTGTGGGAGATTGAACCAAGCGATTTTGGATGGAGAATGGGTTGAATTGTTTGATTTGTTTCAACCATTTTGGATGGAAGTTATTACTTGTTACTTGTTATTTGTTAGGTTTATGCATGCTGAATAATCTTTGAAAGTAGGATGTGATGATATGAATCATATGGTAGCTATGATTTGATTTCTCATGCTATTTTGGAATGGATTGAACTGTTACTAATGATTATTTATGGTGCGTTTGGTTCGTAGTGATATTCAATATTCGAACCGGGTTTTTATTCAAAAACCCATACCCGGATCCAAGTTGAATAAAACCTATGGGTCACTTGAATAAAGTTTGAATAGTTTGAATAAATCCATCATATATTTTTTTTAATTATTTTTTACCATACCAATCATTATACACAACTTTTCATACA
This sequence comes from Alnus rubra, assembly GCA_028654335.1. Classification (NCBI taxonomy): domain Eukaryota; kingdom Viridiplantae; phylum Streptophyta; class Magnoliopsida; order Fagales; family Betulaceae; genus Alnus; species Alnus rubra. The sequence goes on along the minus strand of JAJPGS010001935.1, from coordinate 2,553,190 downwards.
ATCCAATCATTTCCAATCATTTTATACTATTATAAAACACTTTTTTAAAACCCATCATATATTTTTTATTATTATTTTTTACCATACCAATCATTATACACAACTTTTCATACAATCCAATCATTTCCAATCACTTTATACTATTATAAAACTCTTTTTTTCAATCTTCCAAATTCAACACCCAAACACATATTCAAAAGAATCTAAATTATATTCAACATCCAAACACATTTTCATTGCCTTGAAATCCGTGATCAGATTCTGAATATTATTCATATTTGAAATATTCGTTACCCAAACGCACCATTAACTATTCAAAATTATTTCAATACTTTTTATTAATCTCTATTGAATTCAGTGTAAGTATTGTACCTAGAGACGTGAAATTGCCCTTAAGATTTGTTGATTGAAGCCCATTAAACATGTCAAATGATTTTTAGCACAAATTACAAAATGACTCAACCGGGGACTATTAAACATGTCAAATTAAAACATTTTTTAGCCCAAAAAATCATTTTGGTTTTGCCCAAAAAAAAATCCATTTTGGCCCATTAAAATAAGCTTAGCCCAATTTAAAAGGACCACTAATAAGCTGTTAATTGATTAACTGATCAACTAGTTATCAAATTACCCGATACCCAAGCCTATATGAAAGACTGATACTTAATTGATAATTTCAAAAGAATATAGACCTGCCTTTATATAGACTAAGTCTGAGTACTTTCCAAGCAAAATATTTCGAGAAAAAGAAAGATAAAAGTATAGAAATAACCATAAACTTGGAGACAAAGCAAAATACTTGTAGATAAAGTAAAATATTTTATTCTAAAACGGGGAAATAATCCTAAGGGGCCAAATGGGGGTGGCAAAAACCTCCCCCAAACACTTTAAGGGTGGCTCGGCCACCCCATTTGGTCAAAGGGGGTGGCCAATCTACCACCATCTGGATTTCTGTTTTTCTTCTTCTTCTTTTTTTCTTTTTTTTTTTCTTTTTTTTTTTTAAATAAGGGCATTTTGAGAATTAAGATAGATATAAGGGACAATTTTGAAATTTTCGTACTAAAAAATGCATGTGCGGCGAACATGAGCCATTTTTATCAAAGAAGACAGAAATGGCTAATAGAGTGCTTACATTGAGAATAGTGAAAACTTTGTTGGGACACGTAACTTTTTAAACATTTTAGGGAGTAAATTGTGAAAAGTTGTCAAACTTTAAATTGTATTTTCCATTTTTAATAACAATCTTCAAATATTTTTTTATGTTAAATAGGGTATTGGTACATGTGGTTTAGAGTCTTTATTTTTTACTCATTGTGTTTCAATTCGTATCACAGATGGTATCTGCGTTTTGAGAAAAGATAGAGAGTAAACACGTGTACAACCGTTAATTTTTAGACGAAGATACCATCTCCGTCTTTTTTCAAAACCTAAATACCATTTTTGATACGAATCGAAGTACATGGAGCAAAAGATAAAGACCTTAAACAAGTATCAAAAATGTGTTTAACCCTATTTTATATGATTCTTTTCATTGTAATGTTGATCTTATTTAAAAAAAATACTCTTCAAATTTTGTGCTTGATTTTCTCAATGATCTTCCCTCTCAAACAACTGGTTACCAAATCAAAAGAATGAGATTTTCTACGTTTTTTTTTTCATTATTTTATTTAATTGGCCAAAAAGTAGAAAAAACGTAATCCTTCAGGATCCTTGTGCCAAATGAAGCCGGCTGCTATTGATAAAGAAATATGATAAAATTGAAATATTGCGGATGATGGTGGGGGACTTCCTCTTAAAAAATTGGCCGGCGATCGTACTTGCGACCTGTCCTAGCACGTGGTAGAGGGGCTGTCCTAGTCCAAAATGCTGCCAAGGGGCATTATGAATCTATATATATACTCCTTTTGGCGTGCACCACTTGCGCATCTGTAGAAGTGCATTAATCCCAATATTTTCACCTAGCCTTCACCATGCTAACGTCTTTGGTTGCCCCAACACACTTGATGAGGCTGGTGTTTCGACCAACCTTCCCTTCAAAGAATATGCCCACAACGTGTTTGGTAGAAAGACCAAAACAACTTCAATGGAAAGCAAGGCAGCTTGACAAAACCATTGACACATTTAGCGGAAAGTTGTCGCAGGGCGGGCTTGTTTTTCAACAGAACTTCTTAATCAGATCATACGAGCTAGACCCTGATGGCAAACTTTCAATAGTGTCCTTAGTGAATCATATGCAGGTTTTTATATCCGACGCCTGTCTCTTTGGTAAGGATTTGTAAGCTTCTATATCTAATGAAACCCCTAAACCTATCTTAACTTTTGTACTTGTAGGAATCATCACTTAATCACTTTGAGCGTTTGGGGCTAACTGCTGAAGGTTTTGGTTTAACATCAGAGATGAGTAAAAGGAATATGATATGGGTGATATATCGGATGCAGATTGCGGTGGAACGCCTACCTTCATGGTAAACCATTTTACTACTCACCATTACAATTAGATCGAGTTTCTATAAGGGATATAATATAGGGGTTAATAGGAGTAGGTTTATTCGTATAACAAATTGTATCAGAGCCGTTCGATTCTTCAACCATTGCTTCCAAATCTCCCATTTTTCTCAGAATTTTTTTTCCTAGCTTCCGTTGCCCAATTTTTTTTTTCCCTCTCATTTTACAATCCACAACACAAAAATACCATGGCAGTCCTGTGGCAACAACAAGCACCACTACTCCGAAAGGTGTTGGAGTTGTTGAGCCAAATGCAAGAAACTATGAAGTTAACCGTGGAAAACTCACGCCAACTGGTATGTAAATGGGACAATGTTCTTGCGATTGTGCAAGAACTTACGGACGAAGAAGCACTAAACGAGCAACTAAAAGAGTTATACGAATAAACCTACTCCTATTAACCCCTATATTATATCCCGTACAGTTTCGTAGAGTGATTTTATAACCGATTAAATCTGATCCATATATATCACGTTATATACTACTCTAGCGCCAAATGACGTTGGCTTTGATACTCTTAATCATGACCCATTAAAAATACTGTCAAATACATTTGCATTATTACTCAAAAATGACTAAACAATTAATTTAATCTTATTTTGGAAAGAAACAATACAAAGACTTAGTACCCATCTAATTCCTTCACAATTTACCACCTCGATGAATGTGAACTTAACTTTAGTAATTTTTTGCTTTTCTTTGAAGGGCTGATGTAGTTCAAGTCGAAACTTGGATATCTGCAACAGGAAAGCGTGACTGGCATGTCCGTGATTACAATACAGGCGAAACTCTTATGCGAGCAACCAGGTTAATTCACACTTATTGTTTAATATTCTTTTAATCATGCCACCCACCAAATTTATGATTGTCTGATGTAGATAGTATATATCTTCTTTCTGATAATTTTCGGCCATTTATTACTGTTATCATGCTTCATCGGAGTAGTTTTTTTTGTTATGCAGCCTGTTTGTTATGATGAATAAGGAAACAAGGAAATTATCTTTCGTAAAGGAAGCATGGGCAGAGATAGAGCCTCATGTTATGAATTGTGACCCTATCATTAACAAGGATAAGAGAAAACTTCGGCGATTGGACCTTGATGCAGCAGATTATGTCCGAGTAGGTATAGCAGTAAGTATCTTGAACTTGGCATCTGACGCTTACAACTTCAATGTTTTTGCGTGTTTTCTGTAGCAATATTTTATTTCCTATTTTGAATGAAGTTCTTTAATTTACTCCTTAACGTTGCAGCCTTTATGGAATGATTTGGATATGAATCAGCACGTGAACCATGTAAAATACATCAGCTGGATTCTTGAGGTACATCCTTTTGCATGCCTATTCGATCTTCTTCTTGTAATAACCTTATTGTCATGTTACATTACAATTTTAATATTTCATTTTGTTGATGAGGATTGTAATAGGATTACTTGATTATGACATGAGCTCAACTCAAATTAATAATTCGGGTCACATGCATGACTGAATTCTTCAAGACTGGACATTCACATGCTAAGCTTTAGTAGAGATTTGAAATTTGTAGAAACATATGGTGAGAAGAATATATGAAAGGAAGAATAGAGAATAAAGAGTGAAACCGGAGAGAGAGTGCTGGGCTACATCTTGTATATTCAGTATATTAAATAATATTACTTATGTCTTTATTTATAGAAAGACTATGAGTAGTGAGCAAGTAAACCCTAACATATTAAAAAATGAAAAAACCATAATAGGAAATCGAATAAAGAGAATAATTAATCTAAAATATTCTCACATCCGCCATAAATGTAACACCCCAGTGAAATTAATCTAAAATATTTGCCGTACAAACCATATTTCACCAGGAATAAGACAAAAGGAATCTCACACTCTCCAAAGAAAACCTGCAGCGGAAGACTTTTTACTTACATAAAGAGATGGCTACTAATGAAACCCATATTCTAAAAAACAACTAGAGTAAAACTAAAGTATTATAACATAGATAATTCTCCAAATGTTATGGTCAAAGACTAGTCACTAACATAAATATTACAAATCGAATCTAAGAGTCATAAAATCACATAAAGTTTTAAGGCCTAGTCTTAACAAGATAAAACATATGGATAATCTTGATTATAACAAGACGTGTGTCCTCCATGCCATCCCACATGATGCAAATCCTAAAAAATTACCTGGACTAAATCCTTTAAACAAATCATCCTCCTCTTGGGATACCCCATCAACTAGGCTATCTATAAAACATCGCATATTTTACTGGTGGTGAAGATACAATTGTAAGTCCATGACTTATTTTGTATAAATACGCATGATTTACATGTTATCTTATGTTGAACTTAGATGATGTTTAAGGTATAAATTACATGCAACAATATAAAGTAATAGTTCTTCATTTGACAAGATAATCATGAATGCAATGCAGATATAGTATATGTTATAATAAGTGAATCATATCATAGTTCAACTCCATATAATCTATCCAAGCCTTTACCTCTTCTTGGTAGGGTTGTCGTTGTCCGGTGGGACCCATAATATAATACCAGTGCTCCGGATATGTTAAAGCATTTTCAAAATTAATATGTATATATATTTATTTTGTGTCTTGGGAATGTATTAAAGAGCATTAAAAAATTTAGTACAACGTAAGAAATATATATGGCCCCACATTGAGTTGGTGGATCTTAAAAGTGCTCATAAGTGTTAAGTCTCACATTGACTCATTATTAGGTGAGACTGAGTTTTAAAAGTAATTCTAAGGAGTTCCAATTTTAACATGACTAATCATTTTGGCATAATAGGACAAATGTGACTAATGCTTTCCTTTGGTTATTACATACTGCTACTTCACAAGATTCAAAGTCCAACTCTAAAAAAATAAAAATTAAACTTAAATGTGTTATTACGTCATTGTAAGTTTACTGAAGCTGTTTATTCTATATTTATTTTTAGGGAAATTACACTTAACCGCCTCAATTTGTAATGTCCTCCAATCTTTCAATTAGTTTAATGTTACCTATCAATCCGCCAAAGGGGTTGCAATGTCCTCCTTTTACCCCTAAAAAGATAAAACACCGCTAAAAATAAAAATAAAATACATAATTAAAAAAAGAAAAACCTAACTTTTGTGGGTTAGGAGGTTTTTTTGGCTTTCTTTCTTTTTTTAAAAAAAAGAATAGATTTGAGGGGTATTTTTGCCTTTTTAGTGGGTAATAAAGAGACATTGCAACCCCTTTGACACATTGGTAGGTCAAATTAAACTAATTTGAAGATTGATATACACATTGTAAATGGGGTGGTAGATTAAAGGGCTAAGCGCAGTTTCTCCATTATTTTTACTAGCTTATTTTGTCTTTAATTCTTGGTAAGAAATCTTAAGTTGCTAAACCCGCGTCTTCTAGAAATTAATTCCATAACATAGAAAATTACATCTTAAAAAAATTAGAAATAGGGAAATATAACCAAAACTTTTCTAAAACAATTATACATTCAAATTATAAAAATTAAAATTAGATTTTTAAACCAATTAAGGAAAATCTGTTCCTACTCCCATCAGTTGATTTGCACTCCCCAGTTTTTCATCTCATATTTGCATATAAAAAATAAATCAATAAAAACAACCTCGTAATATATATATATATATATAAACCCTCATATAATTTTTCAAAGAAAAAGACAAACCATTTTGAATTGAGGTTGTGCTGAGATTTTGTCTCGAAGAAGTTTTCTTAGCTGCTCTCTTTTGGCAAATCTTAATGTGCAAATAGCTTAAAAGATTCTTCTCATGATAAAACCAAAAACAACAGAAATTAATTAATTTTTTTTTAAACAAATCCAAATGTAGACTATTGCAATAAAAGAAGATTGAATTCTAGCACGTACCTAGCAATTGGAAGCGAGAAGAAGATGTTTGTGCCTTTGGTTTTCTTTGACAACATGAGTTTTCTTTTATTCTTTTCTTTTCGATGTGACACTTTATGATATTTTAAGCAAACTTTTATCTTCATAAATATTTAGCCAAAAATAAAAGATCATGTAAACCCAATTTGTGTATTAATTCGTAAATAATATTAAAGAAATTAACTTGAACATTGTTTAATTTTTTTTTTTATTATTAAAAAATGTTATTCATAAATTCTTAACCGAAAATAAAAGATTATGTTACACGATTTGTTTATTTGTAAATATTATTAAAGAATAATATAATACTATTTTAAGCAAACGTTTATTCTTCACAAACACTTAACAAAAAATAAAAGATTATGTAACACAATTTGTTTATAAATTTTTTTAATAGAAAACGTTCTTCATAAATACTTAGCCAAAAATAAATACTAAACGCGCATACGTTTCACTTAAAACGCTGAAAAGTGGCTAAACATACATTTTACTCAAAAAGGACAATTGTTACCATTTTAGCCAATTCTCTTTCTTCTATACTTTAATTTCCATGACAGATAATATCTTAAGAAATATAAATAAGACACAATGTCCAAGAGAATGAAAGAGATTTCTTGGACTTGAAAGTTATTTTATTTTATTTTCTTTCTTGTTTATTTATTTATTTTTATTATATATATATATATATATATATATATATATATATATATATATTATGCGAAGATAATGTGTAATGCTTAATTCAATCATGCATATATCTCTTTCTTTAATTTATTTTACTTGATATTTCCTTCTCTTTTTGTTTTTTGTTCAAATGATGCTGCCTTTTAGGGTGCTCCTCCATCAGTCTTGGAGAGTCACAAGATTTCTTCCATGACTTTAGAGTACCGGAAGGAGTGTGGGAGAGATAGCGTGGTACAATCCCTATCTGCAGTTAACAGAAATGGTTCGAGTCACTCTACAGAGGATGAAGGGGTGGAGGTTGATCACATGCTTCAACTTGAAGATGGGTATGAGATCCTGAGGGCGAGGACTCTGTGGCTACCAAAATAAAGGGTGCTCAGAATCAATTTGATATAATAAAAACAACATATACATACACACACAAAAGTTTCCTTTAATTTATAGTAACGCACTGATATCATTATATATATATATATATATATATATGGTATGTTGTAATCAGATTGTAATAAAAACATTTCCGGCCGTATGAATTGCTTTTATTGGAATAAAACACTAAATATGTATTTCTTTGTTTGGTCAGTGCAATACGTTGGTGAATAGAATCACGTGGCAACTAAATTTCTTTAAACATCCTTATAATGCAATTATAATTTACATTATTTAAGATTTTTCTTTTCGTAATTTTTAAAACATAAACATCTATATATGTTACAACTATTTTTGTTTCATTCACGCCCGAAGATTTCTAACCAACAATGTGCATATATGGTGCCTGTCATTAATTATATTACACACATATTTCTTCTTCCTCTTTCCCCTCCTCCATCAAGCTCGTACTTTTCCGACTCAAATCAAATTCACCACTATCTATAGGTATTATGTTTCTCCTATTTTAATAGTTCTCTCCAACACTTCCTTATTCGGATCTTGATTTTCTTACTTTTCTTACTCGGGAGGTGAAATATATAATACTTCTATTGGAAGCACTCGTCAACATTATTGAGTTTCAAATGATAAAAACAAAATCGAAGACATTGGTGGAGCCATGGCCACTTGGTTCCATCTGACCCGCCACTATCATTACAAATCCTAACCTTACAAACAATCAACAAGATACACCGACAATTAGGACTGGCAATTTTGGACACGACTCGCGAATCCGACACAAAGTTAAAGGGTTAAGGTTAAGCTTAAAAGAGTTGACCCGTTAGACCCATTTAATAGAATGGTCGTTACAGGGTCAACTCGTTTGACTTGTATACTTAAACATTTTTTTTCAACATTAAAAATTAAATGTAAACAATTATGTTACCTCTCTTTCTCTCACTGTCTAAAGAGTAATGATTAAACCAAAAAAAAAAATCTCACAAAAAATAAAACAAGTCTTTTTCTTTTATTGAGTTAGAATTTGAACAAAAAATGCAAAGTCTAAAAAGAATTAGCTAAGATTTTTCTTTCTTTCAAGTTTTCGAACTTAGAAGTTGAACCAAAACAAGTAAACAATAAAACAACTCAATGTTTTATATTTCAACTATGAAAGAATATGATTATTCAAACAATATGGTTTTTTTTTTTTTTTTTAGTTTAAATTTCTGTTTTTTTTTTTTTTTTTAAAGACTTTATTAATAAACTTGTCAAACGGGTCGGGTCGGGTCATCCCGTTATTTAACAGGGTCGTGTCAACCTGTTTTGACAGCCCTACCAACAACCCATTAAAGAGAAAAAAAATAAAAAAATAAAAATTGGCATACTCATTTTCTATTAATGGGCAACTTATTCTGAAATTGAAATCCCATAATACTAAATAAAACAAAATAAAAATTACCACAACTCACAAAATATATTAATCATCCTAAAATAGCATAGCAACGGTTCTTAATTAAAAGAATTTAAACATAAATGCAACCTAAAAATATCCAATTTTGAGCAACTACTCAAGCGTACGTCATTAATAATTCCGATCCATTCACGTATTCTTCCTTTTCATCATCTAGAATGTTGAAGAATAGATCTATTAGTTCAAGCTGACAAACAACCAAATTTGCTGCTTTGTGCTATTCCTTAATGTTAAAATCATTTAATTTTTTACAGCTCCCCAATAATTTTTTTATCTATTCTAAGGTGATACCTTACCGGTAATTGTAGCACTCAAGAAAATAAAACAAGAAAAGTAATGCTAAGATAGTAGTGAAATGCATAAAATACCCCTTTAAAACACTTTTAAGATAAAGAATTGGAATAGCTGAGAAAAATATGACAAAAAGAGATCAAAATACTTAGAAAATTTTGGATCAGACCCTCTCAGACGATATCCAATCAAAGTCCGTTCGACCAGAAATCTGAATCACATTGCAACAAAGGGAAAAGGGTGGGAAAAACAAAGTTAAGTAACCTCATTCCAACGGCGAACACGTCATTCGAACAGGATGACTTTCAACGTGGTATCATGAGATCACATGATGTTACATGATCAAAGGCCCAGATCTACTCACGTGCCGAAAAGGCAGTTTTAATGTGTGCATTAAATGCTGAATGTTAGAGCAGTTCGAATATATATATATAGATTGGAGGGAGGAGGGGGGAGAGGGGAATTTCCACGTGTCAACAGGGAGGGAGGCAAAAATTCTTATGGGCAGGGGTCAATGGCCAAATTTTTTTTTTTTTGTAGGAGCCAAGTAAGCTAAATTTTTATTTTTACCTTATATTTTTTTATTTTTTAGATTATTTTTTTCCCACCTTTAATTTTTTTTTTTTAAGAAATTTGGGGGGGGGCCATGGCCCCTGCCAGCCCTCCTCCCTCCGTCCCTATCAATATGTGTGCGATTCATAGCCCGCTCAAACGGGTATTGATCGAAATTGTGGATGATAAAAAAATCTAGAAATAGAGGCTGAGTTCCGTTGAAAAATCTACTCAAAACTCTTTTCTCTCTCTTTCAAACTCTGAGAAAAAGTGTGACTTGAAAGGGAAGGGTTCTCAGGTAAAAGTGCCGAAGTGCTCGGGAAAGCGCAATTTTTAAGCTATAAAGACTAAACCCTTTCCTTTCTTGCGGTATAATTTGTTAGAGAGACCTAGTAAGACCCGAATAAAGTTATACGTGGTTGAACAACGTAGTCATAGTGCCAATTTAATACCCATAAAGTGTCATAGTAATGCCTATATAAATTCATATGTGGATATACTATAGCCATTAAAGCATCGTTATGATGCTTGTATAACATTGTATATTATGTATATGTAGTCATGCTATAGGTATATTTGTGATATTGTGATAACCAAGTAAATGGTTGTATCATCGTACTCAAGTTTGATAAAATGTAGTTTATACTTATTTTGATAAAACTACGTAAAAAGGGTCATGTATGTATTTTGGTTACACATATAAACACGTTGTTATGTTGCCCAAATTCTATTATGATGAGAATGAGGTATAAAAATGCGATCTTTAAATTTATATGCATGAATCTGCATATCACTGTTCAAACACATATCAACTGGGACAATTTCAGAGAGCATTGGTTGATAGCCGGTGGAAATAAGTTTGATTGAGCTTGGAAAAGAATTAGATCTAAGAGTCCCAATCAATATCTGATCGATGACAGTTAACTCAAGGGTACAAAAAAGTGCTTCGCTTGATGTCTAGTTGAAACCCGTTCGACCAGGACTACCCAGAACAGAAAGGTTAAGACTCTTTTGGGAAAAAGAAAATTGTTAGGTCTTATAAATTTGCTCAATTCGGTGATCAAAACTAGGGTTGTAAATTCTTTAACATCTAAGTGATTTTGTGTAAAAAGTTAGGCTTTTTATTTTGAAGTTTGTGAAACCATCACCCACCATCCTGACGTGAATTGTGAGTCAAGACTTCCAAAGCATGCCCTTTAACACAGCTATGTGCATCCAACGCTTCGCAAGCTCTTTGTTTATAGGCTAATTTTTACTTGGAGAGGAGAGAAAAACCCTAGCCTCCACAATGAGATACACGACAAAGGGGCCGGGGACTTAATTCCATTGCATCTTCTCTCATAAAACACGGCCAAGCTAGGTTAGGGTTTAAAATGTTTGCAAGTGTTTTACGATGTTACAGTCTATATATCGGGTTCCTTGACTGCAACTTCCAACATGTATTTCAGTATACTCCAAAAGGTTTGTAATAGTTTGACAGAGTATTGATAGTGCTGATATTTTGTTGAGTACCATGGTGACCAAAATGAAAACGAAATATGATAAATATTAGTGAGACTTTGAAAAAATTAACTCCTTGTTGTTTGTCGCTTCTGTGCTTGATCAACGTTACAAGATGGACGTCTTGGAATTTTGGTTCATGAGTAATGTCGGTGAAAAGAAAAAAGAAAGAAAGATTGTCTCCAATTTAAAGAATGTTTTGAATTAGTTATATAATCACTATGCTATGAATATTGGACGAAATGGGGCAAGGCTGCCAAATGAAGGTCGGAGTTGCACAAGCTCAACCTAAGTGGGTGTGGGTAGTGGTACTTCTAATAAAGCAGAGAAATATGCTTTAAAGGACATCCATTCATTTTGGGCAAGTAGAAATTTGATGCATTGTCAGACAGAGATAGACCAATATTTTGTAGAGGATGTCGAGACACCAAGTGAAACCTTTGATATTTTAATGTGGTGGAAGGTAAATTCAGCAAAGTTTTCAATTCTCTTAGAGATAGCGCGAGATGTCTTGGCTATTCCACTTACCACCGTTGTTTCTGAGTTTGCATTTAGCACTAGATGTCGCGTCATATATCCTTGTTGGAGTTCTTTGGCTCCGAAAACTGTGAAAACTCTTATATGAAGTCAGAATTGATTGAGATTTTATTGGACTAGTGAACATGACGAGTCACACTTGCCTTTGCCTATTGTTGAAGATGAAGAGAACTACAAGCTTGACTCAGGTAATATTTGTTAATTGTTTCAATTATTCAATTTATTTGATTAAATTGATTTTTACTAATACTTTAAAAATGGCCTTGTGCTAGAAATTTTATCTAATTCCATCACATTTGACAACAATTAAGGCTTGAGGGATGTATTGTTGAGTGATGTTTGTTGAAAGTATTTGGTAAGTTTTTTGCATCTTATTGTTTTCGTACTTGATATTTACTTCACTACATGGTTTTTTGTTCTTTTTATTGATTACTAACTATGTTTATGTTTTGATTTGTTTTGATTATTGACTTATGAAAATTGAAGGTAAACCATGTAATGTTAGAGGTGCCTCATGGAATTTTGAAAATTGAAAATTTGGAATGGATGTAATCAAAATTGCTTTGATTTTGATTTTGTGATGTTTTGCTTGTGACTTTTGGGTGGGAGATTGAACCAAGCAATTTCAGATGGAGAATGGGTTGAATTGTTTGATTTGTTTGAATCATTTTGGATGGAAGTTATTACTTGTTAGGTTTATGCATGCTGGATAATCTTTGAAAGGAGGATGTGATGATATGAATCGTATGATATATATGATTTGATTTCTCATGCTATTTCGGAATGGGTTGAATTGTTACTAGTGATGGTTTAACTATTCATAATTATTTTTGTGACAACCCTTTTTTTTAAAAAAAAAAAAACATACAAACGGATATTTACAGTGGCACGACTACATGTCGCTCAGCCAACATATGACACATGTCCCATAACATGGACCTAATTATCAGAGTTACATCTATGCAGTAGAATATAATAATCAATGTGCAGCAGAACACATATCATAAATGGAAATACATCTAATACATAATAGTCAATTACAACAAGAGCCATTTACAAGTTTATCTGTTTAAGGCTTATAAAACACATTACTATAATTACATACCAAAATACAAGCTCAACAAATACATGTGCCACGTAGGACAAGAGCCATATCAAAATACCCAAAATGCGGACTAGCTATGAGTCTGTGACTTATGACTGTCGCGATGTGTTCCAATCATAGCATCTCATACGCTAGGTGGACGAGTCAGTATCTATACCTACAGAACTTGCAACCAAAGCATCAATGTCTGCACGGTTGCAGGGGTTGCCGCATCCGCACTGGTGAAAGAATGCTTTCACTGTCTCAGTATAAAACGTACCGAGACCTCAGTGATATTAAACTAACTGAGTTCTCGAAAAGAACCAACTTTCCTTTCTAGTCTTGCATACACTATAACAACTACCAATTTTATAAACTTTCGTTTGAAAAACCCTCATAGCTAATATAGCAATCACCGAGTAATAAAAAACATTTTAAGCATACTATGCAGCTTAGACTTATACGTAGAAATTCTATTGTTGGAAACAACTACATACATCCTCACCTACTATCATACTTTTGATTCAATGGCTTAGGCTTACATACACACAAGGGCGTTCGCATGCACGTAAACCTTAAGCTGAAAAACAATGGCATTTAAATCATGCAACTATCCGATAGAAATATACATAAGCTCTTTCCCATTGAGACTCATGCATACTAATATGTCTAGCAAAACTATTCATAGTATAAAAACATCACTCTCATAAAAACAATGCAATACATGCTCATGCAATGCTCATGTGTTCTAAGCTTAGGTCCCTAGTGTTTTGTTTGCATGCCGGGCTTAGGTTCCTGGTTCTGGGCTTAGGTCCCCAGTGTTTTGTTTGCGTGTCGAGCTTAGGTCCCCGATGTTTCATTTTTGTACTGGGCTTAGGTCCTCGGTTTTCATAAGCATCCTGTATGTCATATGCTTATGCTTCATACAACATAAGCATATGACATTACCTATGTATATGTGCTTTCGATCATCGATGTACGAGATACTGGTATTGCTATAGCAAGGAAATACTTGTGTCTTAATATATATGGTAGGCTAGATGCCATTGCTTTACAGCTCAAGGCCTATGTGTATGCATATACCCATAATGGTTCTATCGCGTACATATGTCTGAGCCACTGATATTAAAAGTATTATTGTAGGTGGGTCTATATGTAGATGCATCCAAGAGATTGGAACTTCTATGTATGTTCCCAGTTGGATAGTATGTTTAAGCGTTTTGCGTAATAGTCGGTGTTTACCGTATTAGCTACAAGTGTTCTCAAAAGTTCAAAATTTATAAAATGGGTAATTGTTATGGTGTACGAAAGACTAAAAGAAAAATATTGGTTCTTTGCGAAAACTCAGTCAGTTTTATATCAGTAAGACTTCAATAATTTATTACTGAAGTGGTGAACTCATTCTTTCACATATACGGATGTGGCTACCACCACAACCGTATAGATGTTTGTGCTTTGGCTGTGCGTAGCTACTCCGGTCGTAGTTAATGATTTTGTAGTAGTGTACTTGAGATGTTATGACTGAAGCTCGCCGCGACGGTCGTAATTGCTGGACCACGGGTGTCCACTGTTTTATAGGTTTGGTATATGGCTTGTGACGCTTGTGTCACTTATTTTTTGTAAAACCATTCTTGTTGTGTAATTATTATATTGATAAGACTTAAACAGATAGATGTTAAATGCCTCTTGTTGTAATTATATGTGATAGAGGTATATAGTACAATTTCCGCTATTCAGGTTTATGTTTTCGTTGGATATTTAGATAGACGTCACTCTGATTTACCAGGTAAATATTATGGGGTATGTACCATATGCTGGCTTTGTAATACATCGGCATGCCACTGTGAGAATCCATTTGTATTTTTAAGAGAGTAATGAATAATGATTATGCAAATGATTTGTATAAAAAAAAAAAAAAAATGGGTCGTCACACACATAAGTTTCCTACAACTTCCAACAAAAAAAAAAAAAATAAATAAAATAAAATAATTGATTCTTTATAGACCCACAATTTTAAGCTGTTTGTTGAGACCAGCTTTGAGAACCAAATAAGTATATATATATATATATATATATATATATATATATAAAGAACTTCATGCAGGATTCCATAACATCATTCTAGGAAACAAGTACATATCATGAAATGGGTTGCATTAGACGAAAACAGAAAAAGAATAGGTCAATCATTTAGTCTGAACTTTTTCCCCATAATTAATAGTGCCCTGTAGATATCTCTTAATAGCAAATGACAAAAGGCAGATATCATTGGTTTTTTTGCTTACTGTCAAATTTTAAGCTAAATGATATATCAAGAAGAATGACAAAAGGCAGATTCAATAATCATGCAAGTAAGAGCAAGTTAAAATTGATTCATAACATTGTCAAGCTGCTTAATTTAATTAAGACAATGACTAAATCAACTGTAAAAGTGAATTAAACAAGTATTTGGAGCAATAAAGGATAAATAAAAACTCCAATCATTAAATCTCTATGGCTTTGAGAATTAGCGTATGGAATATCTCAATTTTCTGAGACAGCAGTGTAGGATTTGCCCTGTAGTTCGGAATGCACTGCAGAAATCGAGCATGCTGCATAAAATATAATTTGGAACAAGCAAGTACATCGTGTTCTTTTCTCATTCGTTTTTATATATTCATCCCAAAACAAGCTAGTCATAGTACTAACAATGCTAGGCGTCGTTTGGTTCGCAGAATGGGTATTCTATTAGGAAAATGAATAGTTATTACTGAGAATAAGAAAGAGTGGAATAGAATAATTATTTCAATTCCTTAATTTGGTGACAACGCATATATCACAATTGGAATTGACCCAAAATTACTAAAAAAACTTACATAATTCCTTATTTTTCAAAAAAATTATAATAAATGTTGGACCTTAAATATGTTGACTACCCACAGATCTGATCTAAATTCTTAATTTTTTTTTTTTAAAAAAATTAATTAATTTTTTAATTTTTCAAATTTAAATTTTTAAATTTTGAAGTTTTTAAATTTTAAATTTTAAATTTTAATTTTTTTTTTTTAAAGTTTAATTTGGAAAAATGAAAGAAATTTTTTTTTTTTGAAAAAGTTGTCTATTCTCTCATAGTAGCTATTCCTCTTATTTTTTAGAGGAATAGCTATTCCCCTTTGTAAGAGAATAATTATTCTCATGGAATAGCTATTTCAATGGAATAGTTATTCTATTCCAAAGACTTATTTCAAGAAATCAAACGAGGCCTAAGTCTAGTGGTGGAAACTTAATACCACTCATATTTCTCAGTTAAATATGCTGTTCTGCCAATTTTATGCAGTTTCAAACTTATATGGTATAAACACAAGGCCAACTCTGTTGTATTAGTGAGAACGAATCTGCAGCAAAATTTGTCACAATGGTCAAATCATGAGTAAAAGCAGGTAGTTCACTTTTCTATATTTGACAGGAGTAGGCAGGCAGACAGAAGTTTCTTTGGCAGGTCCAAGGTTACATGACCTTGGCTAAGCTTTGATTACCATGGTCATACAAAATCCAAAATATAAAATTACTTAAGCGTTTCAATTATATACCAAGGTACACATATTAAGTGCTAAATATATCACAAGGCCCGTCAGCTAGCTAGCTAGTTTATAATAGACCAAGAAAGAGATGGGAGCAGCCAGTGAGGGGTAAGTCACGTGACACGTCACAACTAATTAATTAATGACAATGCCATCTTGCTCTCTAAATAAACGACGACTATGAATTTAACTTAAGATGACCAAAAATGAAAGAGTACGTGAGAGAGATATAATGAATCGGTCACCATTACAGTTGTTATTTTCCAAAATTTGGAAAGCAGTTCATGACAAAGTGCAAATGCGTTAGCAATACTGTAAATAAATTTCATGGAATCATGCCTAAATTTTTTGAAAATAAACATATAAAGTGAAAAATGCAAAGCACATATTTCTTGAAACTATCTACAATTACTATCTCTCCACCCCACCCAGAGAAAAGAAGTATCGCAACTCATAGAAAACCCAACTCAAATTAATTATGAGTCCATCGTTGTACTCGTACCTCATTACATGGAATGTAACAGTGAATAGAATGGGAATGAAATGCTCAACATAACAATAGAAAGGAAACAAGGCAACAAAGAATAAGAAGATCCGTTGTATTATGTTTGTAACTCAGAATCAGAGCAACGAAATTATCACCATTATCTACGTACACCAAAACATTCTCAATTCTCTGCGTTCAATAAAAGAAGAAAGGATGGGGGAAGCTTACAGATTCAGCTTTCCATCCACTGTGGAACCAACCCTTATCGATCGTCCCAAAATCTCAACAAGTACATCTTATACCTAATCAGTTGAACACCAGGATTACAAAGATAATTCAAAAACCCAATGCAGTAGTTCATCATTTATTCACATTATGGCAATACAACAAGTATTAAGTTCTAAGTTGCAGATAATCATCATACCTAGATGAAAAAAATTAAATCTTTGAAGTTAAAATCAATACCCATATGAAAAAAAACCAAATCTTTGTAAAACAAAATTGAAATTGGCCATAAAAAATCGTCACTCAGTATAGTTCAAGTGCAAAGAGAGAGAGTAGTACAGAAACAACGGCGGAGTTGGAAGCGGCGATAAGGAATCTCTGTTGAAGATGTGAGCTAGAAGCGGCAAGCTGGGTTTCCTTCTCAAAATCGCCAAAGAGATCAGATGCACACAATGAAGAAGGCACTCGTCAAAGAGATGCACAAAGTGAGGAAGGCGCATGACGAGGAAAGTGAAGATATAACGCCCCAAATTTTAAGATATAAAATTATATCTTAAAATAGAATTTAAGACCTAATAATAAGGTAAAATAATAAATATTAATATTTATGAAAATAAATATTCATTTATTAAGAAGCGTTCATAGTTTTAATTTGATAAAAGTTCAAGCGGATCTTAAACTTTGGAATAACAAAAATATGATCAAACGAACTTCGTTTTGGTCGATTCAAAAGCCTGAACGCTCGTCTTGAAGTCCTCTATTTATCCTCCAAATTTCATAAATTTTGGACTCTGTTTAGTGCGTAAAAACACCCATGAAAGGATAGTACGCTGATTTGGACGAAAATTCACGTGGAACCCAGCCCAGTCCCTTCTTAGTTCACACCCAGTTTAACTTAATCAAAAAGAGAACAAAAGGCACTTGTTAGGATCAAAATTCTGCTTACCTAAACATGGGAGATATTTTTCTTTATAGGTGTGCTTTGGGTGTGTTGTTGAAGGGAAAGGCTTTTTTTCTTGGATTTCTGGTTTTGTTTGGTGGATATCGGTGCCGGACCTAGCGTTTTTACACTCCGGCGGTTTTGCCTGATGATGCCCCTGTTTTGTTTATCTCGATGGTCTTGCCGGCGTCGGAATGATGGCTATTTTCCCTGGGTAACCGTTTCCCCGCACAAGGGGCCCTTTTTTTTGGGTACAGGGTTGTCTTTCCAGTGTGCTCATGGGGGCGAATTTGCCGGGAGTTTGGGTCCGGATCCTTCTGGACGGTTTGATGGCGTGGTGTAATAGATTGATTATTTGTTACTGTTCTACTGCAGAATTATGGAAATGGAAATGGATTTAGGAAGCAAGATGAATGGACGAATGAAGAGAAAAGTTGTATTGATAAGGCAGAATTCGAGATCGCCACTCTCCAATGTTCAAAGAACAACCAAATATACTCAACAAGCTACCTCAACATTCTCTAAGCTGGCCTTATATAATGGCCTACACCGACTTGCACTAAAACGCATAAAAGCAAACATGAAACACAATAATAAAGAGACACCAAAACGACAAAGCCCAAGCCACAAAACATACTGAATAGATGACCCCTCCACACACCGTTTTAGCATCACCCATTGCTGCCCAACTGTCTTGCACCCTTCTCTAGACTAAACAAAGGCTACCACGTGTATTGGAGATGGTGCCACTTGTCTTGTAAAAATCCACATGTTACAATACCCCCCTCTTTAGAACACCTTGCCCATAAGGTGTGCAATTGGAAGAAGGATACTCCTCCCACTGTACCGCACAATCTCATACAATTTGTCATCTGGTTGCCACATGTTAATAACATGATGTTACGTTGACTTTACGCCCTACAACTTCGAGGATCTTTTCCTTACACAGCAGCCAAGCCCAACTTCTAGCCTTTGAACCGTTATTAGTTGAATGTTTGAAGCCTTGAGAATGTAACAGAGTAGCTGCCTTCCTTTCCGCCACTCTCATTTCTTCTTTGGCGGCACATTTTGTGACGACCCGTTTTTTTTTTTTTTTTTTTAAAAAAAACATTTCATAATCATTAATCCCTTAAAATATAAACGGATCTTCACAGTGGCACGACGATATGTCGCAAAGCCAACATGTGTACAAATTTCATAACATGTTCATGGTATATCAGAGTATAATATGTATCTACTATGCAGCGGAAAACATAAACCTATTAGCGGGAATCACATCTTATATGTCTATCACAATTAATGACAATAAGAGCCATTACATAACTATATGATTTAAGTCTTTCCTCAAATTAAATACATAACATAAGTGGCTTAACAAAGTTTATGTGGCGCAAGCGTCACAAGCCATAATCAAAATACCTAAAGGAATAGACATCCCGCGGTCTAACACATTACAATCGTCGCGTTGAGCTTCAGTCATAATATCCTCAATATACTTCTACGACACCATATACTATGACCGGAATACCTGCAGCCAAAGAAACATCATCTATACGGTTGTGGGGGTTTGCCACATCCGTATAGGTGGAATTATGAGCCCACCGTCTTAGCATAAATAAATACACTAAGACCTCAGAGGTATACTATTCACTGAGTTTTCGCAAAGAACCAACTTTTCATTTTTAGTCGTGCGTACACTATAACAGCTACCAATCTTATAAACTTTTGTTTGAAAAACCCCATAGCTGATATAGCAAACACCGACTAATAGAAAACATTTAAATACACTGGGCAGCTAGTATTATACATAAAAGATTCGTTATAGAACACAATGACATTTAAATCATGCAACCATCCGATACCAATATACATAAGTTCTTTTTCTATCAAGACTTTTATGCATACTAATACGTCTAGCAAAACTACAATATACTTTCATAAAAACATCACACAATCCGATACCAATATACATAAGTTCTTTTTCTATCAAGACTCTTATGCATACTAATACGTCTAGCAAAACTACAATATACTTATCATGAAAACATTACACAATTTAAACAATGCTATGCATGCTCATGATAGTCTTTTTGTTCATTATGAGCCTCACGCTCTCTTCGTTATTACGAGCCTCACGCTCTCTTCATTATTACGAGCCTCACGCTCTCTTCTTTATTATGAGCCTCACGCTCTCTTCTTTATTATGAGCCTCACGCTCTCTTCATTATTATGAGCCTCACGTTCTCTTCTTTATTATGAGCCTCACGCTCTCTTCTTTATTATGTGTTCGTGCATTATGCTTTACAACTCAAACTCTATACTCCTATTCTTTGCAAATCATACTTTCTTCAAATACCATGAACCAATCAACATGAAATTTCATTATTCTTCTTTGCATAATTAAATCCCAACTACAACACCCTTTCAAATATTTCAATCAATTCAAAACCATTCATTCATGCATCATTTCATAACATCATTGATATTTCAACATAATTGAAACTACTTAAAACATCCAAAACATACATGTTAACATATCGTTGGTTCAGTAGAAAATTATCTATCATTTGCATTTCTATAAAATACGAAAATATATCTTCTCAGTGAGTAGAATACTCACCTTGGCTGCATTGGACCCACGACTCAGACTCTACATTGGAGAACCCATTGAAGTCTCCAATTCGGACACTATCCTGCAAACATTAATAACATTAGACTATGCTTTTGAACTCTATACTCTATGACACATATACTACTCACGTGCTCACACGTCGCGTAATCCACTTCTAGGGCTAGTTAGGGATCCTAAACTATTATTAGGTTATCATTTAGACTAGGTTCTTATTTTATTCCACTTATCATCTCTAGGACACGTTTACTATCTTATTCGACTACTTATTATTATTATTATTAAGTCGCACTATCTTCGTTAATGCTTTTATAGCTTGTTACTCACCTACATATATATATATATATACATATACATGAATGTATACGATGCTAAAACCCCATCCAATGATACACTAAAATGCTTAGTGTACATGAATAGGTGGATTAGTTACTTAGTTACCTACTTATCATTATTAACAATTAAGTCTTATAGTTGGTTTATCCATTTAAGCAAATTAAGTGTATTTGGTCCATACACATACATATACACATATATGTACCGGATGCTTATCAAGCTAAGCATTATACCTGGAATCAATTTATTATTAGTTCACAACTCATATCAATTTTATTACATCCATTTCGATGTCTAAATTGTTATCTATGTTTACTTGACTTACTCATTGATTCTTGTATTTCTTTTACAGAAATCTATTTATATATTTCACTTTATCTCCTTTATTCTTTTCTTTGACTATTTCCTTTTCATTTTATTCTATTAAGCCTTACAACGTATTTTCCATCTCGACCATATTTGCTATTTGCACAAAGGATCTAAATACATTAGATTCACACTCTTCAGTTCCCCTCTACAAACAAAACCTAACCAAGCAATCACCAAGTAAAGTAAACTATCCCCATTAATAACCAATTGGGCATAGCCATCAAAAGCTATCAAAATCATAACAATTATAATCATTCAACCACCTTTTACTCTCAACATTCCATATACCTCTTAATCCAATTTTCACTAAAGCCTCATATCTATTCATCAATCTCCAATGAAAATCCACTCTCGACAACCTACATGGGAACTAAAATCTTATTACATAATATAACACAATTCTATTACATAAATTGCCACACTTCCATCACTAAAGTATTAAACCTAGATTTCACCTTATGAAAATCCAACAATGTTCCATAGAAAACAATGAATATCTTATCAACTCAATTCTTAAATCAGCCACCTAATTCATATATAACAAATTTGGATAACATCAAGAACCCCAATCCATGGTTTCAACCAGTCATAGCCAAGCAAAACACCCATCAAAATCACCCCTCAACTCGATCAAGGCCCATAGCCATAAACTCCAAAACAGCCCCTCATTTGCAACCAAGATTCCATCAACAACCTCAAGAAAATATTATCAAATAATCATATACATAAACTATCTCTAATAAACCTTCAAGCATCAACCACCGTGAAAACCAACCGAAATCATCTAATTATATACCAAAAATCCAACCCCCAATTTCTAATTCCACCAAAATACACCCATTAAAATCACCCTCTATAAACACGTCCACAACAATAAATTAACCAAACCCAACACTTAACATCATCCAATAATTCCACACTATCATAATCACTCTAAATTAGCTCAAGAATCATATCAATTAAAATAACCCTAAATCAGAATTCCAATCTTTCTCCATATTAAGCCGATCAAACAACCCCACAAATTCACAATTTCAACACACATGGTCACAACAAGAAATCCCAAAACCAGCTCCCATTCACGACCAAATTCCATCAACAAACCTTAAGAAAACATCATCAAATCACATACATATATTCTACCATTAAATTTCCAAAACAGAGGAATTAAATCAAACACCAAAGACCCATAATCCATCTCCAAACAGGGGAAACCCATACCAAAGCCACAACAAAAATCAAATCAGCTCTACAATCTCAAATAAACCCCATTCGGATTTGCAACCAAAAATCTTAAACATTAACCATTGAAAATCAACCCAAATCAAAACCTAAATATCAAGGATCAAACTACATCAAACCAACAACCCATTCGGTCAACAACAAACCAAGTGGAAATTCAACCAAAATCAAAGACAAGGGGAAGAGAAACCATACCGAAGCAAGGCCGGAAATCGACTCTGGTTCGTCGGAGGACTCGCCGGACTACACCACCGAAATATCGGGTCTCACGGGTTCTTGGGTTCGGGTCGCGGGTTGCGGGTCCAAGCTCTTAGGTTCCGCCGGAAATCGAGTCCTAGGCTCCACCATAGTCGACCCACCGGTAGAGTCGGCCGGAACTCGCATCACCGGCGTCGATCCATGGAGGATCGGGCTCCATCTCCCTCAACTCTCTCGATCTCGGTCTCATCTCTCGGCTCTCTCAGTTTCATCTCTCTGCTCCCAACTCTCTCTCTCTCTGATCTCCCTCTCCATCTCCTGATCTCACTCTCTTATCTCTCTCTCTCTCTCTGCGTTTAGGTAGAACAGAGAAGGAAGAAGGGTAATAGAAAGAGAAGAAAGAAGAAGGAAAAGAGATGGGCGTGCGGATCCAAGGGAAAGCAGGGGAAAAGAAAGAGGAAAAAGAAAGGAAAAGTAGACACGTGTAGTGTGTGTGGTTCCAAAAGAAGATAATGTTATCTTCTTCCAATAAATCATGTGCTAACACATGGCAATAGAATATTACATTTTATTATTCAAGTTATATTACTTTGTCTTAAACCTATTTTATTCCAATCATATAAATTTATCTACTTAGGATTTATTATTAGTCCCATCAATTCAATAAATATAATTTATTAAATGCTACACTCCCTATTTATTTTCTTGGTCTTTACACATTTCCATCGCCACCTATGCTTAAGGGCAACAAAATTCACAACACTCTCTCACAAGTATGGCGACACGAATGGACTCAAGGTGGAAATTGAGTTCTTCATCATGTTCTCATCAAGAACCAAGTCACATGCTGCATGTTTAAGATTCTGGCATGCAGTAGTATGTGTTTCTAGTGTTATCTCAGCGCAACCCTCTTCAAGGTCAGAAGCTGCAATCCGATTAATTGATGGCTTCAAGGAACATGAAATGCAAGCATGTAGAAAGGCCTTAGCTGAAGCATAACAAAACTTTGATAGTTCACTTGATTTGAATGGCCGATCTCCCAAAACTTGAAGCAATTCATCTTGGTGAAGAACTTCCTTTGCAAGCAATAGCTCGGCAATTTTAGCCCTCGGCTCTTTGTGTTCCTCTATAAGTTGGACTGTGGGTACATATGCCTTGCCCACCCATTCTCGTACTTCTTTGTCAATAATTGATGCATTCTTACTGCTGTCCAGCTTGCTCATTTGAAATGAGTCTTCCCTTTGAGGAAAAGAGTGGAGACCCACCATGTCGTTAAAACCATAGACTGCTACTAGGGCACAGATTATCCTTGTCACCTTCTCCAAGTCATTTTGAGCACCTATTGATATCTTCCTAAACAGCACCTGTTCAGCAGCCTTGCCGACGAAGGTAATGCAGGTCATGTCAAAAAACTGCTCCTTAGTCATGAGAAGGTTTTCATTAGTAATGTATTGGGCAAATCCAAGTGCTGCTATACTAGGAGGCACAATTGTCACTTTCAACAAGGGTTCTATATGTTCTAAGAACCAGCTAGCAACAACATGATTTGATTCATGGTAGGCAACAGTACGGCGTTCCAGCTTGCTTATCACCTTGTTCTTCTTCTCCAAACCCCCAATGACCCTATCTTTACCTACACCATCAAAATGATCCATTGTGACCAGTGTTCCCTCATTCCTTGCAGCAATTAAGGCCACATTTATACCTCCAAAATGCTAGCCAAAAAGGATATGCTGATCCGGGGCAAGGATGGCAAAAGAGAATCTGCCTTTGCTCACTTCTTCGCCAACAAAAACGTACCTCAATGGCTCAGAAGTTTCTTCAAGCTTCCTATCCTTCATGTCAAACTCAAATTTAATTCTAAATTCATTTTCCTGTTGTATCCAATAATGACCATTCCCGGAATCTTGACCATCTTTAGAGGCAACTGGAAAAGAAACGGATTCAGTAGTCTCTAAGTGAAGCCTTTGCAGCTCGAGACCACCGGCAGCATGTGATACCACCTCTCTCCATCGCCATTTGTGCTTCAACATCACAGAATTTTCTCCAATGTCATCCCGCCTTTTGTAATGAAGCTTCTCCGCACATCTTTCACAAGTTACCAACTGCCCAAGGTCTTGTTTGTTTTCTCCAGCTTCCAAATAAGAAATTTTTTTCTCATAACTTGTTAAGCCATCCTTGAAGACGTCTTTGCCCAGGTCAAAAGGCACCGTGCATCTTTTTCTTCTTCCCCTTGCTTCCACCTCCATCTATGCTTCCGAACCGCTAATTCCAACTTTCCCGGCCTTTCATCAAATATGTGCTGCTCATTGATATCACCATCCACCAGAATTGGAAATGGCTTCCCTAAGAGAGATTCTGATTCTTTTAGTTGAGGAATTTCATCGCGCAGGTGATAGGCCTCTCCAACTATATTTATGGCTTCTCCATCTTTCTTCTCCTCTTCTCCTTTCTCGTGGCAGGTAGTTGCAACTGGATCTGAAATGATTGTGCGTATTCGATCTCCATCCGTATGTATTTCATCGTCACTTTGGTCTGCTACTCTTGCCTTGACTTGATCGAGGCTCTCTATCTTTTCAAGAATAGAATTTATTGTTGGAATTTGTAATTTCTGATCAAGTGCAGATTCTGAAATTTCTAGAATAATTTTTGTGTATTCTATATCTTTAATTGGATCTGGTACAGATTCTGGAGAGATTGTTTGTGTGGCTGCATCGTCTTCCTTTTCTTCATCTTCGTTCTTGAAGTTGTCGTGTTCTTCTACCTTCTCAGGAACCGAATATCTTGTGTGAAGAATCCGAACAAATTCGTCCCAAGTAGTCACACGTTTGCTCCATCTTATGTCTTGGAACCACTACATCTCTCTAATCTTACCTTCCAGATGGAAGATGGAAAGGGAAACGCGACGCTCATCTGGAGTGCGGTGGTATGCAAAGTACTCTTCAGCACGACAACACCACTCCTCCAGATCATTGATAAGTGTTGAATGTTACACATTCAAGCCCCTTAATTTACATATGTTAAGCTCTTAGTTTTGTTATAATTTGATGTTTTATGTTATTTTTGTGTTTTCTTGTATTTTACAGGTTTTGTAAGAAAATCCATCAAATTCCAAGATTATAACGAAGTCGGCAAACTCACTTTTGGATAGATTCAATTCCAATCAATTTTGAATTTAAGGAAAGAGAAGTCAGCAAAAATTCCTTATTTCTGAAAAGAATCCAGAATGAGCATGTTTCAGTAATTTAATCATAACTTTTGGCTCAAGTATCTGATTGTAACAAAATTGGTTTTCTTCGAAAGCTACGACAAAATTAAACAAATATATCTGAAATAGGTTTTTCCTAATTCGGACTTTTACCATACCAAAATTGCCCTGCAATAAAGACCACAAATCTGTACGGATTTTAAAATCCTTTTCCTACTTGGATAGAAATTCAGAAAGAAAAAGACTTGTAATTATTCTATTTGGACTAGAAGTCCTATTTATAATTGTAATATGATTCCTAGAGCGTCTAGAGCTTCTCTAATTCCTATAAATAGGCTTCTAGCCTTTGAAGAAAAAGACACACAAGCTTTGAGGAAGAATTAAAGGCTACATCAAGAAGGAGGTTCTTTCTAGTTTTTATTTTCTTTATTTATTTAGTTTCTGTATGTATATAATTTTATTTTATATTAGTTGTAACTAACACTTTAGTTAGGGCTCGATTGAAGCCCTAATCATGTCTCTTTAAGTTTTTCAATTTGCTTTGCTACAATTTATATATTGATGTTTAACTTGATTAATTCTAGTTTCTTGAATTCCTTGCATGTTTATGTTTGGCCATCATATGCATGTGGTATGGATTTGTTATTTATGTCAATTTGGATGACCGAGTCCTGCGCATAATAGAGTAACAAAAGAACCCCGACACAGGTTCTTGGATTAATCAACATAAAGACAACTGGAATAGATACCATATTCCAATCTGAATGTGTTTATCGATTTCCATAGATTTATCCTTCCTTGAAGAACAACTTAGTAGATACCATACTAAATCCTTCAAGGAAGAAAAGAGTTAGAGTAGATACCATGCCTAACTTGTTGCTTAGGGAAATCATTAGCTTTAGGAGAAGATACCATTCCCTTGTGGCTGGTAAACATTAAGCATCATGTTATGATTGTAGTACTGTGCATATTGCGAATCTTATTTGAGTATGATTAGCGGTGGATATTGAAGCCCTACCTTTTCTTCTTATTATTTTTAATTCAATCTTTTATCCCGTCTTATTAAATTTATTTCTTTTAGGAATATCTTTTTAAACATAATTTACCAATCCTTGTGGGAATGATCTCGTATTTGCCTACTATACTATCTTTCTGATCTTGTGCACTTGCGAGTAAAACGTACAAGTATTTGCCTATTTATTTAGGTAGATATTTGCACACCCAATCATCACTATCAAGCTGAGGGAATTTTGGAGCTCTGGCATGTTGTGGACTCCATTGCTGATTTTGTGCTCTCATTTCAGCTAGCAGATTGGCGATTTCTTGATACCTCCGTTGCTGCTCGACTTCTTGAAACTTCCGTTCGGCTTCTTGCTTCAACCGCTCATGCTCTGGAACTCCAGAGACCACGATATAGAATCCAACAAATCCGTCGTGCCATCCACAGAGTCCATCGGCAGAATATACCAGAGTCGATCGATTCGTTGGCCTTGTATACGAAAATTCCATGGAACTAACAGAACAGTTTTCCCCGTAGATCTAGGGCTCTGATACCACTTGTAACAGATTGATTATCTGTTACTATTCTACTGCAGAATTATGGAAATAGATTTTGGAAGAGAGATGAATGGACGAATGAAGAGAAAAGTTGTATTGATAAGGCAGAATTCGAGATCGCCACTCTCCAATGTTCAAAGAACAACCAAATACTCAACAAGCTACCTCAATGTTCTCTAAGCTGGCCTTATATAATGGCCTACACCGACTTGCACTAAAACGCATAAATGCAAACATGAAACACAATAATAAAGAGACACCAAAACGACAAAGCCCCAGCCACAAGACACACTGAATAGATGACCCCTCCACACACCGTTTTAGCATCACCCATTGCTGCCCAGTTGTCTTGCACCCTTCTCTAGACTAATCAAAGGCTACCACGTGTATAGGAGATGGTGCCACTTGTCTTGTAAGAATCCACCTGTTACACGTGGCCCCGATTTTGTTCCAGTTTTGTCATTGTTTCCTGTTGTTTTTTGTTTCAATCTTGTTGTTATTGTAAGGCAGTTGCTCTCTATTTTTATATCAAACATGGTCTATATAAAAGTTATTGTATTGCTCAGAATATGTGACCTCTCCTCAATCAAGCAGAGGCTTATGTATACGTAGAGGTATTTTCTATTATTTAGGCTATTCTGTAGCAATTGTGGTCTTTTATGGTCTGAGTCTGACTTTACCTGGTTGAGGAAACTCTACCCTGTACCTTTGACTTCGTTTATTAGAGAGTTTTTGTAACCCTGAACATTACACCAATTTGGTCTCGTTTCTATCCATTGAAAGGGATCGATCTTTCACTTCAAAAAAAGAAAAGAAAAAAAAAATTGCTACCCAAGAATGAATCCCAGCCGTTGGATCAAGCTCACCCTAAGGATCCTGGCCATTGAAGCACCTTTAAAAGGAAAGCAAGCCTCTCCCCTCCACACACAAAAACCAGAAAATTCTCTTAGAGACTCTCTCGCTTTCTCTTTTGGTCTTGGAAATCAGCAGCTCTTTTGGTAAGTTTCCTTCCATCTTCCTCTCAACTCTCTGTAACATTCTTTCTCTTCCTCTCCATCATGTTGCCTCTGTCCCTTGGCCGAAGCTACCTGCAGAAAGGAAAAGATGGAAAAGAAAGTATAAGAAAGATAAGAAGTAAAGATAAAGAAAGAAAGAAAAGGGAAAATCGTGTGTGCACGCGACAGATAGGTGTGCGGTGGAAAATACTTTGATGCGTGTGTTGTAGAACGTGTGTGACGTTAAAGGTGTGTGTGTGTTACAGATATACATATATATGTGTGTTTTGATGATATATATATAGGATATGCTAAATGTTATTGATATACCTACATAAATACCAGATTTCACTTAATATATATATATATATATATATATATCTGTGGTTGATTCAAAGTGAAGTGAAAATTATTTTATAAAAGCGCCGTTGTGCCGTCCAAATATTTTAAAAGTAATATTAAGCATTATTAATATTAATGTCGTTATTCTGCTCAATTTTATAGAATATAAAATTGAAATTATTTATAACTACGACAATTAGTTATATTAACTGTTATATCTATTTTAATACAAATAGTATATTATGCTATTTTGATATTTATGTGATTTATATATATAACTGTTATATAAATACATAACCGTTATGATTAAAGGTGTTTTCAAAACAATTCTTATGAAAATGACCATTTTAAATGTAAAATGGTATTTTGGTCATTTAATAATAAATGTTGTTATAATGCCCACATGAAATATGTAGCATTATAATTAAACTATTTTATATGCCGTTATTATGTTTGAATGATGTTAGAGATTGTGTTAATGTAAAAGTGGGTTGTACTAATTCACTATTATTTGTGTTAAATTATATTGTATAATATTTGTGTGAAGACTTTTTTGAAGCAAAGAAATAACTGTAAATATTACTTACTCACTTGGAATGATATGTGTTGGTGGTCTTTGATGATGTTGTGACGTCTGTTTTATTTAATTGTTTGTGAGTTGTGTATAACATATTTTGTTTGGAACCATGCCTATTTTATTAAGTATATTATTGACATGATTAATGATTATATTGATAAACTGTCATTGCATGTTTTATTGTGAGAACATATGACCTGTTAACAAGAAAAGACCGAAGGTTAACGACTTGAGGCAAAGACCAATGGGTATAGTCCTGAGGTAAAGACTGCGGGTTGTAGTCCTAATGTACCAATCGAGTATACCGAGGGTTAATGTTCCAAGGCAAAGACCAAGGGAAATAGTCCTGACGCAATACTGATTCAGACCATAGGTTTTAATAAGACGTAAGATAGTGAGAG
This sequence comes from Alnus rubra, assembly GCA_028654335.1. Classification (NCBI taxonomy): domain Eukaryota; kingdom Viridiplantae; phylum Streptophyta; class Magnoliopsida; order Fagales; family Betulaceae; genus Alnus; species Alnus rubra. The sequence continues at coordinate 2,523,237 of JAJPGS010001935.1, read as the reverse complement.
TCTGTAGGCACTGATCAGTAATTCACTAATAAGAATAAGACCAAAGCTTAGACCCTATGGCATTAATCAGTAATAAGTCCCACGGTTTAAATCCCAAGGCACAAATGAATATTGAAAATTGTGCATACATATAACTGCCACTATATGATTGTATAGTGTACTTTTAAATAATTCAGTATTTCATTATGTTGTCAAGGACCATTGACTCACTTGACCACATCATGAGATTGTGGTGATAATCGTAATCTCAAGCGAGTTTTTGCAGGATGGATTGAAGGGCGGAACTACTAGGAATATTATGATAATGTTATTAGAGTGTGGTTAAAGACTTTTAAGTTGATATGTCATATTTTTATATGTTAATTTGTATTAGTTGAAAATAGTGTTTAAATATTATTTAGTGCCGCATGTAGTACATATGTTATTATTTGAATGTATTTGTTATATCGAAACAAATGGTTAGTATTTTTATCTATTGAGGTAATTCAATTAGCTCTGATGTGTTATTTTTAAGAAAAAAAATATATTCCGTTACCAATATTTGACTATGATGATATTGTAATGTCACGTGAAAATCGAAATTTTCACTTACGCCTTTTTGCAAAAGGCGGGACGTTACAGAAGAAGGCGCTAGAAGTGAAATAAAATGATATAAAAATGTATGGTGTAAGGAAGATGGGCGTTAAATTTGGAGAGAGTTTCTAACATGAGTTATTTTGAGGAAATGATAGAGAGTTCGATGCAAGGGAGACATTGAGAAGTTTCTTCAATATTTGGAAAAAGTTTTAAAATAAAGAGGTTAATAGGGATGCTCTAAGACGGAACGTAATATTTGAAAACACATATTTATAAAAACGCAGTCAAATATTTGGCTTTTAAAATTGCCATTTAACTTTTAAATTGAATATTTTTAAAAACTTACCTCTTGTTTGCGATTGAGAAACACTTAATTTTTTACGTTTTTTAAATCGTAATTTTTTAAAAATTTACTTATAAACGATATAATTTTTATGATTTGGTTTAAAATATCACTTTTGGTCCCTAAAGTCATAGACTCATTGTGCTAAACACACTCTAGAACTGGACGTCTCTGCACCAAATTAGTCTTTCGTTTTAATAATTGACAAGAACAACTGAACATATATGATATAATATTAATTAAACACATGCAAATATCCAGTAAGATTGAATATTATCTCTTACTTGGTGACGTCATGGATGACTGCGTATTCATTCACTTCGATCTCTCTAAACTCTAAAGTGGTCGCTTGTCTCGTGTGTATATATGTTGATGTCATGGATGACATTTAAGGCAACAGCGAGGGACATCCGACGGCAGAGGATGGTATATATACTGTTACATTATATAGGTGATATCATGGATGATGTTTTGTTAAGGTGGAGAAAATGATATGGATTTCCTACAATTTTATTGAAATTGTAAATTTTTAAATTACTTAAGTTTAAGTTTTTATTTTTATTAAATTTTTGAAGAGACGCTTTTACATTAGTAAATTGAAAATAATTTTTTTCTAAAAGCTTTTCTATGATGTAAAGCCGAAGAACATGATGAAAAAATACTTAATTTTTATTATTAACATTTTACATATTTAATAAGTAACATTTTTCATGTCATTTAACGTAAAAAGGGCTAAATTCATGTATATTGATCGAGAAGATATAGTTTAATTAAAATTGTCATCCGGATCAAAAGAAAATCTCCATACGCGTGAACCTGGAAAAGTCAAAAAGTTTGACACTTCAACAGCAGCCACCCATATGCATGGAACTTCAGCCTCGCTATAAATACGCACACAAATAAGTTGTTCAACACAGAGGGAACATTTTGGTGTGTACGTTTAAGCTGTAATCTTTCGCACAATGGAGAGTGGTGATATATATAAGGCCTGCAGTAGTTCGTCGGTATGGGGGAACAATGCCATGGAAGTCTTCTCGAGATCTTCACGATCAGAGGAAGACGACGAAGAAGCTCTCAAATGGGCTGCGCTACAGAAGCTTCCTACTTACAATCGATTGAACAAAGGATTACTGACAACGCCGCATGGCGAAGCCACCGAAATCGACGTGCATGATCTTGGGCTCAAGCAAAGGAAATGTTTGATGGAGAGGTTGGTGAAGGTCCCCGAAGAGGATCATGAGAAATTCTTGTTCAAGCTCAAGGACCGCATCGACAGGTAACTTTATGCCATGTTTTTGTTTTTGGACGTTTGTTTTCTATGAATTTTCAGTAATAGTTTTTTTCTTTTTCTTTTTTCTTATAACTTGTCAGAGTTGGAATTGTTCTTCCTACAATTGAAGTCCGGTTCGAGCATTTAAATGTTGCGGCAGATGTTCATGTTGGAAGCAGGGCTTCGTCTACGTTCTTAAATTTCTCTGTTAACATACTTGAGGTAATTAAGTAACAATTAATGTACGTGCAGATATTATACAAATTAAAATATACTTGATATTTTTTCATTTTTGTACATACAACTTACTTTGCCCTTTGATTTTAAAGGGTTTCTTGAATTATCTTCATATTCTTCCAAGTAGCAAGAAACAACTGTCTATCCTTGAAGATGTTAGTGGAGTCATCAAGCCTAGCAGGTGAGATCAAATGTACGCGGACTATTTAATTGAAATAAGAGATGAATTGTAGAGTCGGATTCGAAATCATAACCTGTTCCAACAATCTCCATCTTTAAATTCCTCAAATTCTATTATTCATTTCTGACACGGTTTACATGTTTTACATAGAATGACATTGCTTTTGGGGCCTCCAAGTTCCGGAAAGACCTCGCTCTTGTTGGCTTTGGCTGGAGAGCTTGATCCCGACCTAAAGGTACGTATAAGATCGAGTAGAGGATGCTTTAAAGCAACTTCAATTTAGCATTGAATATTCTACTTTCTGGCTTTATTTCTAATACATGGAAGTTCAAATTATTGTCCAGCTCTCTGGAAATGTGAGTTATAATGGCCATGAAATGCACGAGTTCGTTCCCCAGAGAACTGCAGCCTATGTGAGTCAACATGACCTCCATATTGCTGAAATGACTGTGAGGGAAACCTTGGCCTTTTCTGCAAGATGTCAAGGGGTCGGATCGCGTTATGGTTAGTTAATTTACAGTATTGCCTTCCCTTTTCTTCTTCTATATCTTTCCTTCATTGTAATCCCATGATTTGTTTGATCATTTAAGTCTCCTTCTTGTGGCATTGCAGAGATGCTAGCGGAGCTATTAAGAAGAGAGAAAGAAGCCAACATTAGGCCTGATCCTGATATTGATATCTACATGAAGGTAATTAGTAGGAATATTTAGACCATTTTTCCTATAGTGAGTCTTGTATTGTACCACGTGCGAATGATATGTTAAAACCAGAAGCAGTCTCTATTTTTTTTTAATATGTTTTATTTTTCTAAACATTGCTTAAATTGGAATTGTCAATTTAGGCGATAGCAACAGAAGGTGATCAGGAGGTAAGCGTGGTGACAGATTATATTCTAAAGGTAACATCACAGAAATTTGTTACGTAATTATGCAAAGAGTTTGGAGAGATCGATGATAAGTACCAAGATATATATATATATATATATATATATTTCGGTTCATTTAATTATCATCAATCAACTTTGCAGGTTTTGGGATTGGATGTCTGTGCAGATACCTTGGTAGGAAGTCAAATTATACGGGGAATATCTGGAGGACAAAGGAAGCGTGTTACAACAGGTAAATGATCAATTTCTATTTCAAATTACATAATTAAAAACTATATTAAGTCTCTCTAAAACTGTAAAAATAATGGCCAATATTATTAAATTATAGGCGAGATGTTGGTCGGACCATCTAAGGTGCTATTCATGGATGAGATATCTACTGGTTTGGATAGCTCGACAACATTTCAGATCGTGAATTCAATCAAGCAATATGTTCACATTCTCAATGGAACTGTTGTCATCTCACTCCTCCAGCCGGCACCAGAGACTTATGATCTTTTTGATGACATTATTCTTCTCTCTGATGGCCAGATTGTGTACCAGGGTCCCCGTGAACAAGTGCTAGAATTTTTTGATTTTATGGGCTTTAAATGTCCTGAGAGGAAAGGAGTCGCCGACTTCCTGCAAGAAGTAAGTTTAAATATAGCCATATGTATTTTTTTTTTTTTAATAACTCGCCCCTCTAGAGTTTTGGGACAAAGCGTCCTCTTTACATGGGTAGAGTAAAGCTCGAGTTTTCGCCTGCGAGCATTACTCAAAAAAAAAAAATTATTTGCACTCAACAAGAGTCCAATTTTAGACGTGATGCTTCATAAATCACGAGAACGAAGTGACTACCAAATGACTTACCACCCAAGCTAACTCTTTGGGTTTAATAAATTTAGGTTCTTGCTTGCTCATATGCTATTAGTAATTATTATCTTCGTAAAATATGAGCATTATGCGTAGAATCTCATGATGTTAGAATTTATGTACAACCAATTTGTCATAGGTGACATCAAGGAAAGATCAGGAGCAGTATTGGACTCGTAAAAATGAGCTTTACCGATTTGTTACCGTTAAGGAATTTGCGGAGGCATTCGAATCATTCCATGTGGGACGGAAGGTTAGGGATGAACTCGCAACTCCCTTCAACAAGGAAAAGAGCCACCCAGCTGCTTTGACAGCTAGAAAATATGGTGTTAAAAAGGAGGAGCTTTTGAAAGCTTGCTTGTCAAGAGAATTCTTGCTTATGAAGAGGAATTCGTTTGTCTACATTTTCAAGCTCACCCAAGTAAATATTTTTGCTTTATTTTAACCTTGTTTCTTATTTTTTTTTTCATTCGATTTCATTATACATGAATTTGATTCCATATTACTCTCTGTTCTTTGTGCTTTTAGCTTACAATAATGGCACTGATTGCGATGACACTTTTCCTACGGACTGAGTTGCACCGCAATTCAGCAACTGATGGCAGTATCTACACTGGTGCTTTGTTCTATAGCATCGTTGTTATCATGTTTAGTGGTGTAGCTGAGATTTCCATGACCGTTGCAAAGCTTCCAGTTTTCTTCAAGCAAAGGAAGCTCCTATTCTATCCTCCATGGGCATATTCTCTCCCTGCATGGATCATCAAGATCCCTCTCTCGTCTCTAGAAGTTGCAATCTGGGTTTTCATCACCTACTATGTCATTGGATTTGACCCAAGTGTTGCAAGGTAGAAGACAAAGATGAAAAATTCAGTTATTTTCACTCTTCCAGAATTCTCTTTTTAATCTTAAATATTTAGTTTCTACGGCTATTATACGCGGTCAGAATAATCTTAATTTTGTCCGGCGTTAAAATCACTTTACTTTATTATTAATTAACTCGTGTAGATGATGTGTTTTCTAATGTATATATTAATTGCAGGTTGTTTAAGCAGTTCCTTGTGCTCTTCCTTGTAAATCAGATGGCTTCTGCATTATTCCGCTTTGTTGCTGTAATTGGTAGGGGGAACCTGATTGTTGCCAACACATTTGGGTCATTTGCATTGGTCATGCTTTTTGCTTTGGGTGGCTTTGTCCTGTCAAGAGGTATAATTAATATATACTAATAAAAAGCAACTTTTATATTACGAGGAATCTTATTTAGTAGACCATTATATGTCTATCATATAACTGAAATGATGTGTTAGTGAAAATCAACCATTGATTTTTTTTTTTTACAAGCTTTTATTGATCCTATGGCTGATTTTCACTCTACCATGCAACTCAGTTTTATAGCAGTCGTATATCAGTTTACTAAATAGCATTATTCTTCTATCATTATCAGATTGTTCCTTATGTGATGCTTCTTGCTTTGTTCCTTAATGCCACAGAGAACATAAAGAAATGGTGGATATGGGGTTACTGGATTTCGCCAATGATGTATGGGCAGAATGCTTTAGTAATCAACGAGTTCCTTGGGAAGAGTTGGAGACAAGTAATTTCTTGAATTGGCTTCTGTACACTTATTTTGGTTCTCTTATCATTGTCTCTGATATTTGAGAATGTTTTTCTGTTAAATTAAGGTTCTGCCAAGCTCAACGGAATCACTGGGGGTCGAAGTTTTGAAGTCTCGCGGATTCTTCTCTCATGCATATTGGTACTGGATAGGAGTAGGGGCATTAGTTGGATATGTATTATTTCTGAATGCTGGCTTCACTCTGGCTCTCACTTTTCTCAATCGTGAGTATCGATCTCCACTCTATACACTTTGATATATATATATACTCACACAAAGTTTACATATGGTAATACTGTATAAACGATTGTGCAGCATTAGGGAAGCCAGAGACTGTTAAATCAGAAGAGCCTCAACGCAATGGATGTGATGACAGATCTGAAAAGGCCATTGGATCACCAATATCTAGAGGAAATAGCTCAACTCACAGAACCAACATAGGTGATATATGTTATACAATGCGTGCTTGTATATGTGGGTGTGTGTTCTTGTGCTTGATTTTTCATTATGTTATTTCTCTTCAAGCTAATTGAATGTTTTCGGCCAGCAGAGAGTGGAAATGAAATTAGCAGGTACAGGAGAAGAGGAATGGTTCTTCCATTTGAGCAGCATACTCTCACCTTTGATGAAATTACGTACTCCGTTGACATGCCACAGGTAGCTTGTAATAATGTAAATGTTTTGGAAATGAAGAGGCCCCCTTGTTTATAGTTTCAAATTTATGGCATGAGACCTATTTGTTTCAAACAACCGTGCAGGAAATCAAGAATAAAGGTGTCACGGATGATCAATTAGTGCTCTTAAAGGGTGCGAGCGGTGCTTTCAGGCCAGGAGTTCTCACAGCTCTGATGGGTGTCAGTGGTGCTGGTAAAACAACTCTGATGGATGTACTGGCGGGTAGAAAAACTGATGGATATATTGACGGGAAGATCACAATTTCTGGGTACCCAAAGAAGCAAGAAACTTTTGCTCGAGTTTCTGGATATTGTGAGCAAAACGACATCCACTCTCCTCATGTTACTGTCTATGAGTCGTTGCTTTACTCAGCATGGCTCCGTCTGTCTGCTGATGTTGATTCTGAGACAAGGAAGGTTGGTATCTAAAACATACTCTGAATGATAAAATGTTTGAGTCAACCACAAGGAGCCTGAATATTTACTGTTGCTGATTTCTGCAATGGAAAATGTTTTTGCAGATGTTCATCGAGGAAGTGATGGAGCTTGTGGAGCTGAAACCACTGAGGCAAGCATTAGTTGGGTTGCCTGGTGTGAATGGTCTCTCAACCGAGCAACGCAAGAGGCTAACCATTGCAGTAGAGCTAGTTGCCAACCCCTCCATAATTTTTATGGATGAACCAACTTCAGGGCTGGATGCTAGAGCTGCTGCTATTGTTATGAGAACGGTTAGGAACACCGTCGACACTGGAAGAACAGTTGTGTGCACCATCCATCAGCCAAGCATCGACATATTTGAAGCTTTCGATGAGGTGACTAATACTAACAAAAATCAACACAGTTTGTGATGTCTGTGTGGGCTAATTTTGCAAGCTGAACCATTCGTCCGCAAACTCCATTCGGACGAGGTTGCAGACAAACATTTCTGCCTGGGCTGATTTTGGAAAATAGATTCACTTGTCCGCAAACCCGATCAAACGAGGTTACAGACGAGTGGTTCTGAAATAATATTTCCTTTTATACTTGCATTGCAACCCCAAAATTTGGGGTTGCCATCCTACATCAGTATGAAACCTTTGTGCATAGTGTCTTCTGTATATGAATGTGAAATATTTAACATGACATTGCAGCTATTCCTACTGAAGCAAGGAGGGCAAGAGATATATGTCGGGCCATTGGGTCATCATTCTTGCCATTTAATCAAGTATTTTGAGGTAACTCTACAGAATGTCAGCAAATACCTACTCTGATCTTTATCTTTCTGAAAGGTTTGCTAATGCATTTACCTCTGTTTTTAAAAAGGGACTAGGAGTCAGTAAAATTCAAGATGGTTACAATCCAGCAACTTGGATGTTGGAAGTTACTTCGTCAGCACGTGAAACAGCTTTGGGGATTGATTTTGCTAATGCATACAGAAATTCAGAGCTGTACAGGTAACTCTAGTCATATGCACTCAAAAATTACTAGAATATCTTTCCCACAGTTAGCTAAAGTTTTGCCAATATACTATTGAATGGGATATATATATCCCAGGAGAAACAAATCACTTGTTAGAGAATTGAGCAGCCCTGTTCCTGGATCAAAGGATCTCTTCTTCCCTACTCAATACTCACAGTCATATTTCTCACAATTCATGGCTTGCTTATGGAAACAACACTGGTCATATTGGCGCAACCCGCTATACACTGCTGTAAGGTTTCTCTTCACGATGATCATAGCCCTGATGTTCGGGACAATGTTCTGGAACCTTGGCTCCAAAACGTAAGTTAAAGCTGGAGAACTAAGCAAGATACATATTAATGAGTAAAATGCTTGTAATAACTTTGAGCTTCTTAACTAATTCTCGACATGGATAATTACAGCACAAAGCAACAAGATGTATTCAATAGTATGGGTTCCATGTATGCTGCTGTTATCTTTATTGGTGTTAAGAACTCTAACTCAGTGCAGCCAGTAGTGGCTGTTGAACGAACAATCTTCTATAGAGAAAGAGCGGCTGGGATGTATGCAGCCTTGCCATATGCCTTCGCACAGGTAAAACCTATTTTTCAAGCTATTGTTCATGTGTAAGATCAATAACTTTAGAGAGGTTTCACGTTAAAAAAAAATAAATAAATAAAGAAATAAAAACTGTTGTATGTTACTTAATACTTTACCTATTTTATTCAACTTAATATTTTGTTGCAGGTTGTGATTGAGCTCCCATATGTTTTTGTACAAGCTGTGGCCTATGGTTTGATAGTATATGCAATGATTGGATTTGAGTGGACTGCTGCCAAATTCTTCTGGTATATATTTTTCATGTATTTTTCTCTACTGTACTTCACCTTCTATGGCATGATGGCTGTTGCTATGACACCAAACCACCACATTGCTTCCGTAATTGCTTCTGCATTTTATGGAATATGGAACATCTTTTCAGGATTCATAGTCCCACGACCTGTAAGTTTCTCCACCTCGAATTCTTTCAATTGCATCCCCTTTTTTCTTCTGTCAATATGAACGATGACTAATCTCTTTAGTCATGCTTTCATTTTTGAACCTGATCAACTACAGAGGATCCCCATTTGGTGGAGATGGTACTCTTGGGCATGTCCAATAGCTTGGAGCTTGTACGGGTTGACTGCATCAGAATTTGGAGATAAGAAGAGCATGCTTGAAACTGGTGAAACAGTTGAAGAATTTGTGAGAAACTATTTTGGTTTCAGACATGATTTCGTGGGGGTGGCTGCAGCTGCCGTTTTTGGGTTCGCAGTACTCTTTGCATTTATCTTTGCCATGTCCATTAAAGTCTTCAATTTCCAAAGGCGATAGAAATTTTTTTTGATCATTTGAATAGGATGGTCAGTATATTAAATTTTTTTTTTAAAAAAAAAGGAAAAAGAAAAAAAAAATCAAGTTCTCTGTATTTCCTATACAATTTCTATGTATGTATCATATGACTCTTGATTATAGATAGTTCAACAATGTTAAGGGATTCTTTCATGCGTACGTCACCATAGCAGTGCTGCATTCTCTTTACTGCTATGAGTCAACAGAGACAGCTAGTTCTCTGATCTGTTTTGGCCAGAAAATATTTAAAAGGGAAAATCTATGATAAATTTCCAACGAAAAAAGCGCGATTTGAAAATGGTCCTCAACTTTTTAATTTTGGATTTTAAATCCCTGCATATTCGCGAATTCTAAATCGATACCTCCGTCGCCTTTCCGTCCAAGTCTTTCGTTACCCCGTTAATCAAAGCTGGTCAGCAAGCCCAAAACGACGTCATTTCACAACCTTTTTAAACCACATCATCTTAAAATATTATTTTTTATTATTATATTATTTAAAAACTGAAATTTTATTTTTTATTTTTTAAAAAAATGAAAATGGGGGTTTGGGGGCCACAAGGTGGTGCCGGTCACCTTTGAGCCACCCCCCTCCCTAAGGGCAACCACCCCTCAAACCCCAATTTTTCTTTTTTTTCTTTTTTTAAATAAAAAAAATTAAGTTTTTAAATAATATGGGGACAACTTTACAAAAGGGTATCGAACTATACTGTGTTTTGACAGAAGGGCACTGAATTATCATTTTTCTCGAACCCGAGGTTTTAACTATCAAAATGAGTCCCAAAATGGCATTCCGTCTGGTTTCGGCTTTAAATCCTCACGGAAGTGGAGTCACGTGACTTTTTTAATGCCATTTGTCCATTTTGCTCATCACTTTAATGCATGTAAACACAACTCCTCAAGTTGGACCCACTCTCCACTCACACATGCAAATTGTAGTCGTCATCATCAACTCAGAGAGAAGCTCTGAACGGTCCTTTGAGGAGTGGAAGAACCGACATGCATGACGACGTTAGAGAGACGAACCGGCCAGGAGGAGACCGGCAGACGAAACTGGTTTAGTGAACGGAAAATGCCGCGTGGTGTCGATGACGAGCTGCACGCTCCTCTGGAGGGAGCTCTCGGGCCACTTCTTGTCCTTGGAGCAAAACATCCTAAAGAAGTCCGAGGCCCTCAGGAACAAAATCCAGACCCTAGACCACCAGACCAAGGCCTCCCTCAATGATCTCGAGAAGCGCAAGGTCACCATCCAAGGCAGCGTCGAGATCGTACTGGAGAAAGTGGAGGCGAAAATGGAGGCCGCACTCACAGCTCTCCGTAGGGCATCCCAAGAGGATGAGAACGGAGAGGTCAACAACGGCGAGGTATTACTTCTGAGTCTGAAGTCATTTTGCTTGAAAATGGACGCTCTTGGGTTTTGGAGGTTCATCACTGGGAAGAAGAAAGAGTTAGACGCGTTGACGGCTTACATGCCTCTAGCTCTGGCCGAGTACGTGGATCTGCCGAGGTTCGTGTTGGAATCGATATTGGAGGTGTTTCTGGTGGACAAGAGGGTGGAGAAGAGCGATAGAGTGAATGATTTGGACTGGGCCTGCGTTCTGGTGCTGAAGTCGCTGATACGGGTGGTGGTGGATCCGATGATCGGGAAGTCGAGGCTGCTAGTGACGCCGAGAGTGAAGGTCCGGGCCAAGGAAATAGCCGAGACATGGAAGGCGAGCCTGTAGGAGCGCCGTGGGATCGAGAACATGAAGACAGGCCTTCAAGCTTGTTAAGACAGGCCTTCAAGCTTGTTAGAGGTCTCCTAGTCAATCTCACAGCCAAATCCAAAATACCTCTTGCAAGAAACATTGTAAATCTTCTTCATCCCTGAATGCGAAGCCCATGCCTCTAATTAAGTGGCTTTTTCATGAGCCGAACCCCATTGGCTTTAACACTCTGTTTTGTGAACCTAAAACAGGGGAAATAGATTCATGAGTCAAGTGACTTCCACTTTACATGTGACCCACTCAAATATATAGTTTCTTGTAAGAATACATGAACTTCAAATTTCAGATCAAAGCTAATTAAAAAGTCATTCAATGTTGAGCAATCAATGTGATATTACTGGTAATCCTCACCAGATGTGGCTTCCAAATTCTGGGTTTCCAATTTGACATGGTTTGTACCCCAAGAAGCCCTTTTGGTTGGAGCTCTCCAAATTCCGTCATGTCTTTTACTTTTCCCTTTCCATATATAAACAGCTAGCGTAGTACCCCCTCGCTCTTCACAAGTGAGAATCACAGAGCACGCTACGAACCTACAACGCTTAAGCTCAACACCGCAATATCAGTGTTCTTCCACTTACCGAAACCTCTAAAACAAAAAAGAGATAGAAATCAGAGAACAAGCATAACAAGTTGTCCCCCTCTTTGTTTCTCCTACTCTTTCTTAATGTTGGGTTCTCAAACGAGTCTTTGCTGCCACTCGTTGATCGTTTGGGGAGTATGTTGGCTGATTTCTGGGCAGACCCGTTCCGAGTGTTGGAAAATATCCCATTTTGGCTCCACAGGAGCGACAAGTTCGACTGGAAGGAGACACCAGAAGGTCACGTTATCATGCTGGACGTGTCGGGGTTGAAAGAGGAGGAGCTAAAGATCGAAGTGGAGAGCCGGGTACCGAGAGTAAGCGGAGAGAGGAAGAGGGAAGAGGAGAAGAAAGGGGATCATTGGCACCAGGTGGAGATATCACATGGCAAGTTTACATGCATGAAAGTGAGGGGCAAAACGGACAAATGGCATTAAAAAAGTCACATGGAAGGCATGTGACTCCACTTCCGTGAGGATTTAACCTCGAAACCAGACGAAATGCCATTCTGGGACTCATTTTGATAGTTAAAACCACGGGTTTGAGAGAAATGATAATTCAGTACCCTTCTGTCAAAACGCGATACAGTTCGATACCCTTTTGTGAAGTTGTCCCAATAATATGTGGTTTAAAAAAGTTGTGAAACAGCGTCCTTTTGGGCTGATTGCATGGCTTTGAATAATATGGTAACAAAAGACTTGAATGGAAAGGAGGCGGAGGGACCAATTTAGAATTCGCGAATACCTAGAGATTTAAAATCCAAAATTAAAAAGTTAGGGATTATTTTCAAATTAGCTTTTACCTAGAGATTTATCATAAATTTTTCCTATTTAAAATAGAAACATGGTAGTGAAAATATTTGATTTTTGGCCCAATAATAGTACTCACCAAGCAAAATTTTTGGCTCCAACCATGAGCCACCCCATCATTTTTTCTTTTTTCTTATTTAGTTTTTCAATTTTTTTTTAATGTTTTCATTTTTTTTTAATTTGTAACTAATATCAATAAGGCATGCAACAATTGTCATGTTATTAAGGGCATTGATGAGTACTATTTTTTTTCCCTTAAAAGGAATATCATTTATGATATGAATTGAAATCAAGATGGATAAAAATAATGTCGTTAAAACACATGAGAGTAAAATGTGTTTAACCCTTAATTATTTCAATAGCTTGCAAAAATTGTATTCTTTAATAAAATATAAATATTCGGCCACTTTCAAAAAACTAATTTTTCTTTTTTCATTTCTTTTTTTTACATTACTTCTTCCCCTATGCTGCCTATCAGTACTAGTGCAGTAGGGTTGACCAAACCCATAGCTGTAACCTGATGTCAAGCATTTCTCATACTAGAATCGACAATTGAAGCATATGAGGCTGCATTAATCGGGGATACACGACAGAATGAATTGTTTTATTTATAAACTTTTCCTTCATAATAAGCGTAGATTTATTTCAATAATTTTTTTCTTTCTCTCCCAAATAATGTATCTTTAAACCAAAATCTCAAGAGAATAATTTGCATAAAAAAATAGCCATTATAATATTTGATCGATATTAAATTTTCCATAATTTAGGCTATCAAAATTGGGGCACTACAACAGTTTTAGAATCAGGTTTGAATCAAAATAATAACACTTGAGGAGTTAAAAATTCAATAGTATAATTGAATAGAAATTTAACATATAATTCGGCCAGTAGGGCCTTTCATGATTTTAATTTGTTCCATTATTTGGCCATCATAATTTTGGCCTTATAAAATTATTATCACAGTACATGAAAATTAAATTACAAATTTTAGAGAATTTAACTCATAATTGAACTAAATCAAATATTAAATTAAAACAATAATTATACTAATAATTGGACATAAAAAGAAAAGATTGGATAGATCTTACCAAAACTTTCATCCTTCACAAAATTATCTATCCTTTTTTTTTTTTTACAGAAAAAAAAATAAAAAAATTGATATACCCCTCATTATTTTGAAACCTTCCCAAAACCCTTAGGGCTTCCTTTGGTCTTGCAAATGAAGGGGGAAGGGATACTACCCGTTTTTGCTTTCATAGACCTTTGAAGAAACACTCTGTTCTCTCTCTTGAAGACACCTCAACTGATACCCATGGTTGCTGAGGAGGGCGTAGTGAATTTCACTACCTCCTCCTCCCCTTTCCCCTTTACTCCCCTCCTCCTCCTTCCCCCTCCCTTTCTCACATCTTCTGAGGCTCAAACTGCCTCTTCGGAGATCTTATCCATTGTCCTTAGCGATTTATCTTGGTACAACATCTCCTCTAGCTTCTCCTTCACTGTGGATGATCCGATTTTAGCCTTCACATGCCGTCCTCAGCCTCGGATCCGCCCCTTTCTTGAAGTTCTTGGATTTGTAATTTTCAAAATCAGATCTATCCACTTCATGAAGCTTCACCACCACACGCGCCACTCTACTGTGATCTGGGCTTCCTTTGCTCCTCTCTGCCATTAACCGCTTCCCCATCCAGCAACCACGGGTCGGAGAGTGTCTCACACGCGCATGCGAGTAGATCTTATTCGTAGGTGCATGTTCAACATGCTCCAACATGTGGTCAACGCAACACCGTGCATGAAGGCTTCCTCTGCCTTCCACAGTTGCCGCCAGACTCCCTTGGTGATTTGCTTCCTCCTTGCAATCAAGACCACGCGCCAGCGAGTGTTTGCTGCCCCACCAGCAGCCAGTGTGTTGTTTCTTAACTTTTTTTGCTTTCCCTAGTTTTCTTCAGGCTGTTAAAGCTATCTCCACTATAGGTTTCGTTTTTACCCTCGTTAGTGTCTTCTTTGTTGCAGTGGTTTATCTTTGGATATGCTACTGTAATTGTTTCTTTGTTGGGTTACAGATTGGGTTATTGGACCTTTTGAGGTTTGTGGCTCTTCTTGCGCCCCTAGGCTGCTCCATTTGTGGTGCGCCTTACCAAACCGCCTTAACTGATGACCACTTTTCTTGATCTTTGTACCAAGAATATATAAGACTGCACCATTTATTTGATGTATTCTTTTTTAATTTCTGTTTGTCAACACTGATGAGGTTAATTCGAGGCTCTTTGTTGAGTTGTCCAACTCTATATTTTATTTGTTGTAATTTCTTGTTAATGTACTTATATAAAAAAATAAATAAAAAATTTTAAAAAAAATGTGGAGTGGAATGCTTTATATAGAAATTGAAAAACCATCGTGAGGCTAAAACCAATATCGATCACCCATGATTTTCCCATCCCACATGGCCAAATCTAATTGGATGAGATTGGAATCAATTCTTAAGCTGCCACATCATATTCTAGAATTTTCTTTGCTGGCTTACTAAGTTGGGCGTGGGTTGGGCTTAATCGGCCTTGTTTTAAGGCATTTTAAGCACCTTTTTAGCCCAAAAAAATACCCATAGGTCTCAAACGGGTCTCAATTATTTGGTAGACTTAAAATAGGTTCTTAGGCTTCATTTGTTCTAAAACTTTCGTGCAAAACACTTTTGGCCAAGGAGAAAATTAACCGAGCTCGATTCTAGCTCATTAGGCCCATAAACTAAGGAAAATTGTTTGATTGCGAGGGCTCATACATTTCTCTTAGGCCCAAAGTATTCTCTAAAACTTCAAGAATATGTTTCAGAATTGTCTGTTTCGATTTGGTATTTTTCTATAACTTATTCATTCAATTGGTCTTTAGGTGAAAAATTCATTTCCACTAGCCAAATATTTCATTTTATGTTCTGTTTGTTTCAGCGTAAAATGATTTTGGCATTTTCCAGTGTTTGGTAGGGGCGAAAATAATAGTCAACCGAAAAATGATTTCTGTTTGACCAAAAATGCTTGATAAATTTCAAAAAATGAAAAACGTAAATCATTTTCCGAAGACACCAGACGCATTCGAGTCATTTTAAACAACACAGTCGACCTTCACGTTCAAGCAGTCGTCCATCACCGAAATCTTACCAGTACTGAAATCCGATAACATCCAGTCAATGTCGCCGGAATCCAGTGACGGAATCCGGTCATCTTCACTGGAATTCGGTCAGCCCAGATTCCGATGACTATTTTGGTCGTATTCCGGCCATCTAGCCGGATCCCGGCCGACTGGCAGACAGATCCGGCTAGAACACCCGGATTTGACCATAACGGCAGGATTCCAGTGGTTCTGGTAGGATTCCGGCCAGTAGGCCTGTGCCTGGCCATTCTGTGCCTAATTCCGACAGCTTTGGCCGGAATCCGGTCACTTTCACCAGAATCCGGCCAACCCAGACTCCTACGAAACTGTCCGGATTCCGACCTTTATCTCGGATTCTGGCTATAGTAGCCGGAATTCGATAAAAGTGGCCTGAATCCTATCGGTCAGTGATGGAATCTCATCACCGGTGATTTTTATATTATTTTACATTAATATTTATATGTTTTCAATAAAAATTGATTTTTATAGGTTAATATGATTGAATAAAAATATAAAAAATATATGTGATTTTCCGTACGCTCCAAACACCGAAAAATGCTTTCAGCGAAAAATATTTTCCAGAAAAATGACTTCCTTGAAACTATTTTACGACGAAAACTATTTTACATCGAAACAAACGGAGCATTAATGAAATTAAATTTCATTCTTAGATTTATAGCAATCTTTCATTCAAAAATGAATTTCATGAATTTTAGACTCAAAATATAATTTGTTGTGTTTTTTAAAATTTACTAACTATTTTCTCATCATTCCCATAATTTGCTAAAAATTTAACAAAAATTACTTTTTCAACTGTTTTGAAATTTCAAATATCATATTTATTTTATGGCTAAGTAGTATAAGTTCTCAAATGAAATCAACCTTCAAAATTTTAACACCTACTTATGTAAAATATTCCTAATTATTCCTATAATTATTCTAAATTTGCAAACATTCTAATTTACACTCATGTGAGCTCTTAAAAATAATCCATAAATTTTCGGGGCTTAAATGAGTGTTCCTAAGCTAAAGGCAGGCTATTGCATTAAACATACCATTTCTCATGGTTTATTCATCAACTTGAGCTCCTCTACACAGCTAAATGCTTATTCCGATGTCAATTGGGCTACCTGCCCAGATGACTGGCACTTGACAATCGGGTAAAACATTTTTTTGGGGAAAAACCCCATACCATGGAGCCCATAGAAACAATCAACTGTCTTTGGATTGAGTAGAGAGGAAGATGTTACAGAAACTCGTAATGGAATGTGTAATGCGCCCCTCAACCGGAAAAGAAGCCGGATTCAGCTTCTTATTCCAACCTATTTTGCTAATCAAATGAATTAGCGGTAGAAAATTAGAAGGTCCTTGGTCTCTAAACACTAGGTTTGAGAATTAACTTTGCATACCTTGATTCACCCTAAACGGGGGTTGAAATAGGATTACAAATAAGATCTAGGTCAAATCCCCGTAGGAATCGTGATACCAATACTACATATACTAGGAGAATAAAAGAGAATCTCCCTACTTGTCAAATACTGCAATGTAGTGGAATACTCTTTATTGCAATATTAAGTACCTATTCTACTTACCGACAATGGAGCACACCTCATTATTCAAATAGAAATAAAATACTACTATTCTTGTACTAGTCCTCCCCCGTTGAAACTGTCATTGTCCTAAAGTGTGAAAACTAGAAAGCGAGCCTTTATGACGGAGAAGCTTTCCCTTGTAGCGTATGTGATGCAGGAGAAGATTGACATTAGTTTGGATTTGTTTTTAATTATGCATGTGTCTTTTAGTTTTCCTTTACAATAAGGATTGAGTTTTCTCCTGTCCATTAGGATTATGTTTTCCTTTTCCTTGTTAAATTAGGAGGTACTTAGCCTATATAAAGATATATAGTCTTTGTTATTTTTCAATTAAGTTTTGAAATATCAATTAAATTTTAAGTCTTTTAGACTTATTTCTCTGTTTGCTTATTTGGGACAATTGGGGGTTTTCTTTTCCCTATTTATTATTTTCTCTCTTCTTGAATTCTCTTTTCTATCTTCAATTCATAGTTTCTGCTACTATCATACATTGTTAGAACAATCTTAGTTTTGTCCTGTGTTAGTTGGTATCAGAGCTTAAGTGTCTTCTTGGGGTGATTTTCATTAGCTTTCATGGTTGGTGGTCATGGTCATGGTCGCGTGTTGACAAGTTCTGAATGAGGAAGTCTCCTACCATAAACGCGATGTACAAGACGTAACGAATGAAAACTTACAGAGGCAGGTTGCGGAGTTAAGCCAGGGTCTAGCGGTGCAAAACAGTGATATAGAAACTTAGGCTTCAAAGTTGAGCTTCTAGAATTTTATGGAAATCTACAAGCTGAAGGCTTCATTGATTGGCTGCATGAAGTGGAGCAGATCTTTGATTATAAAGAGGTTCGAGATCGCATGAAGGTGAAGCTTGTCGCTATCAAGCTAAAGGGTCGTGCATCCGCTTGGTGGGAGCAGTTGAAGTGATCATGGGATAGACAAGGCAAGCCAAAGATGTGTAATTGCGAGAAGATGAAAGAGAACTTTTTACCCTTCGGATACAAACATACGTTGTTTTAACTGTTTCATATGCTGAGACAAGGTGCGAGATTTGTTGATGATTAGGCCAAAGTGTTCTTCCAATTCATTGCTCGAAACAACTTGTCTGAGACCGAGAAGAAGTTGGTGGCGCGATACTTGGGTGGTTTGCGGCAGTACCTACAAGACTTCCTTAGTCTCCACTCCTTATAGACGGTTCATGGAGCCTACCAGTGTGCCCTGACCGTAGAAAAGCAGCAAGGCAGGTACAATACAAGATCTACACCAAGAGGTGATCAAAATACACAAAGAGTCTGTCCTCAAAAGCCTCTTCCTAATCCTCAACCTACACAAGGCTAAAGTTTCAACTCCAACATCTATTCTGTCAGATGTGGGGAGCATGGTCATTGATCGACAAATTGTCAAAAACCTACTAGAATAAAGGGTAAGAATCTCTTGATTGAAGATGAAACAGTAGAAGAACAAGTCGAAATAGAAGATCCTATTTTTGATGATGGGGATTACGAGGAGATTCTATATGGAGATGAGAGCGAGACTGTTGACTGTTGTTGTTTGAAAAAACTTGCTTTCTCCAAAATATGACTCCAAAGAAGATTGGTTGAGGAACAACATTTTTCATACCACTTGCACAATCGCGGAGCAAATTTGCAAGGTTATTATTGACAGTGGCAATTGTGAGAATGTGCTGTTAGAGGATGCAGTTAAGAAGCTTTAGCTAAAGATTGATCGGCATCTAAAACCGTACAAATTGTCGTAGTTGAGAAAAGGAAGTGAGCTAACAGTAGATAAGACGTGTTTGGTTTCTTTTTGAATTGGTAGAAAATATTTTGATAATCCGTGGTGCGATGTAGTTTCTTGCATAAGAATAACCCCGATTTCTAAGCTTGATGCATCGTACTCCACAATGAATGGCTTATTGAAGTCTGGCAATACTAGTATAGGCCCTATAGTCATAGCCTACTTTAAGAGAGAAAAAGCGCAATCTGTTGCTTCCATCCAATCAAAGGAATCTTTTTTGAGTAGTTGAGTCAATGAGCTAGCGATTGGGCCATAACCTTTAATAAATTTTCTATAACACCTGATTAATCCCAAGAAACCCTTTAGGGCTTTAACAAATGATGGATTGGGCCACAACACCATTGCTTGAATTTTATAAAGACCCTTAGCCACCCCATGTTTTGAAATTACATGGGCCAAATAACTTATAGTGCCTTGCCCATATTGGCATTTATCACCCCAAACAAACAATTGTTTAGCTCCCAGAAAACTCAAGACTTGTCGTATGTGCACCGAATGCTCCTCCCAAATCTTACTATGTATTAGAATGTCATAAAGAAAACAAGGACATACTTTCGTAGTAGATCTCTAAAATCTTGTTCATGAGGGGCTGTAAAGTGGAAAGTGCATTTGCTAATCTGAACGGCATCACTAAAAATTCACAGCGACCCTCCTGAGTCTGAAATGCCATCTTCTCAATATCTTCCCTTGCTATTCTAATCTGGTGATAGCCCAATCTGAGATCTAGCTTAGAAAGGATGTGGGCCCCAATCAATTCATTGAGTAGCTCATCAATCACTGAGATCATGAATTTATCTTTGACCGTTACTTGGTTGAGTCATCGATAGTCCACACATAGCCTTCACGATCCATCATGTGTTTTGACTAGTAACTCTAAAGAGGAATAAGGACTTGTACTTGACCTAACCACCCTTGACTATAGCAAACCCGTGACAATCTTCTCAATCTCACTTTTCTAGTGGTGTGAGTATCGGTATGGCCGTACATTAATGGGTCCACTCTCAGGCTTAAGTAGAATTTTGTGATCATAGCTCTATTTGGTGGAAGCCCTTGTGGCTCCTAAACAATTTCAGAAAACTTCTCTTGTACCAAATCCAATTGACGTTCAATGGAACTTGTCCCACCCTTTTGTGCACCGAAGACAATACAATTCAATTCAATATACCTTCATACCTACCCCATCTACCACGTGCCACAATATAACATACCCTTTTTTTTTTCTTTTTAGCTCTCTACCAAAGCTTCTTTCTTCCACTACACCATTTAATGGTGGCCTCATTCTTTTAATCTCTAGTTCTCTCCCTCTCAACAACAACCTCATGGACATCCTTTCAAAATCCCACAGGATTGGACTCAAGGTGTGACGACCCTTTTTTTTTTTTAAAAAAAAAAAAAACATATATAAATGGATCTTCACAATAGATGGACATTACACAAGGTCTGTAGCCACTGTGCCCCTAACACCACATCACATACATCTAATCGCAGTAAGAAGAAATCAATTGCAAACAACTCACCTTAAATCCCCAACAGCATACCAGCACATCGGCCAAAGCATCTAATTTGTTCATTGCTCACCACCATGACCTGTATCAATTCGGCATGGGTGGGTCTTAGACCGAGTCGCATAGCCACACAAGAGCTGAGAAAGTTGTGGGTGCTCCCAGAGTCCATCAACACCATCAATCTGTGGCTTCCCATAGCCCATCTCACCCGCATCGTCTGAGGTTTGGGTGTTCCAGTGATGGCATGCAAGGAGATCACCGGTTCGTCTTCTACCATTTCATCACTTTTGGTTGGGTCTCTCTCATCCTTATTTTAGCCCACTCACAAAACACCCCAATTGGTGTTGGGTAGATTGCTTTCCTACTCAACTGAGGAGCCGTTCGAATTGGAGTTGATACTCCCTCACCAAGCCAGTTTGTTGCAATTTCATGAGATCACCAAAGTGATCATCGAAGGCTGTTGGTCCATAACACATATGGACGGCTGCCTTCAGTTCCTCCCAGGTAAGCACCTCTTCGCTTTCTTTGAATACCTGATATCACATTTAAGTCTCTCCTTCTAAGTGGTAAGTCGCCATAGGCAATTTCTCCTCCTCTTTTGAATGTTGGTATTCAAAGAACTGTTCTACCCTACAAATCCAACTTGTGGGGTCTTTTGTCCCATTATATTTAGGGAAATCTAGTTTGGCCAACTTAGGTATGGCCGAGTTGGATGACCCACGATGTGGTTTTTGTCACGGGTCCTGACGGTGGAGTTCTCCCCTACATTGCTACTCCCCTTAGACAATAGATTGTCTACCTTGGCTTTATCATTTTTGTTTGCTCATCAGATCTCTTGACCAAACCTTCAATCAGAGTCATGAGATTGACAAATTGCCACTCAAGCAGATTCGAGTGTGGGTCAGCCATCAAACAACCTAACTTTGATACCAAATTGTTATGAGAATTCGTAACGGAACGTGTAATGCATCCCTCAACTAGACAAGAGCCGAATTAAACTTCTTTTTCCAACTCGTTTTGCTATTCAAATGAATTAGCGGTATTAAATTATAGGCTCCTAGGCCTCCAAATACTAGGTTTGAGAATTAACTTGGCATACCTTGCTTCACCCCAAACAGTGGTTTAAATAGGATTACAAATCGGATCTAAGTCAAATCCCCATAAGATTCAATTCGTAATACCAATATACTACCTAAATTAACTAGGAGAATAAAAAAGAATCTCCCTACTTGTCCTACACGGTAATAGAGTGAAACAGTACTCTTTATTGCAATATTAAATAATAAATACATATTCTACTAACCGACAATGTAGTCCACCTCCTAACTGAAATAGAAATCTTGCAACAGAAGAGTACTGTACGTTGGCTGACACTACAGCAGAAATTAGTTGAATACAATCACAGTTTCGTGCGCTAGGGGTATTTCGTAAATCTTCGCTATTTCTTTAATCTTTACAATAACAACATCGATGCCACTTATTTAACAGTAAACTCCGCTTCACGATCGGGCAAAACACATCGAGACGGGAAGTATTGTATGCCTTTTTACAAAGCAAAACGCACAAGGACAAGGACAATCCTAGCAATAGAAGTATGTATCTTTTGAAGTGTGTAATTTTGCAAAAACTGCTAAGGTACGTCTAGTACGTACTAGCTAGTGTCGTCGGGTAATATGTTTTGAAGTGTGTATTTTAGCAACTGCTAAGGTTGCAATTAAAAAAAGCATATACAAAGAAGTATACGTACATGATAGTAATTTTTGGAATCTAAGATCCATCTAATTCACGGTAAATGTTTAGGATGGTTTCAAGCCATCAGTGATGGGTACAAGTGAGGTCTAATCCTAGAACTAACTAAAGTATATAATGGAATGAGTATACTTGAAAATTATTTATTTTCACTGGGCCTCCGTGAGTCCATTATCAAACTCTACAGTACTGTTTAGGTCCCAACATGTGAAGTACTATGGACTCGTCTTTGTGTTGGTCTAGCTAATCATTCTGGGCCCGTCCGCTTAATTAATTAATTGGCAGCTTGAATCTTATCCCAAGGGCTGGATTCTTTCTCATATTTGGCTTAATCGGGATGATTCTTTCTCTCTATTTTTTATTTTATTTAATTCAGTCTAACAATTTATCGTTCATGTAAAAATACTTGAATACTACGTTCAACAGAAAATTTGGTAAGAATATAATGAAGGGCTTTTTTTACATGGACTTTTCCGTCGATAAGAGAAGGTGCTTCGTTACCTAATCTATGAGCTACCCCGCTAGACCATGGGTCATACTTTTAATTATTAATTTTTTTTTTCTTGGTTTTCTTACTTTTTAAAAAAAAAAATTAATTGTTTGGTAACATAATTGCATTTTTATAATTTTTTTTGGGGCATAATAGAGATTTTACATGTAAGTCACTTATAGCATTCCCACTAGCCTCATTAAATTTTACTCACCAAAGTAGCTAAAAATTACTTTTCTCTATTCTGGTGAGCCGTTTTTTTAAAATAATATTTTTTTTTCAGATTTTTTTTATTCTTTCTCTATTTAATATTTTTATACAACAAGCTACCGTACACCTTCATCTTGAGATTAGATCATTACTTAGAAATTCACATAAATTTTCATTTGCTTCTCAACCAAATTCAAAAAAAAAAAAAAAAAAAGATAAATGAAAGAACCACAAAACCTTTTAGTTAAAATGATGAGATTGCTGTAAGTAATTTTTTAGTATTTTCATCAAATTGATTTACTACAAATAACTAATTATTTTGGTGAAACTACTAAAAATACACTTATGCCGATAAAAAATTTAGATCATATGGTAATTGAAAATGACCGAAAGATTATAAATTGGAACATTTTTAAAATTTAAGGAGCATTAAAAAATGGATAATAGTCAGAGAGTACGTAATTGAATAAAAAATATAAGAATTAAATGGTTAGGTGACGTGTCTATGCGTCATAGCTGATCTGAAGATTTGATTTGATTTGTTATATTTGAAAAACTAGATTAGGACCTGACGTTGCTTTCGCGTTTCTGTATCCAAAACTTGTCGTTTTTGGAAAACTTGAATGGGACTCCATGCAAAACAACAAAATTAAAATAAAATAATTAACTTTGTTCGTAAAAGTAATAGTACTGGTCCTCCCATCTTAATAATAATAATAATAATATTAAAAAAAGAAATGGTCCTGCCAAGTAGTTTGGACTCAGGATCACTTGCGCCTGGCTTTTATGGACCAAAAAATAAAAAATAATTAACATTTTGTTTCCGTTGTTCATATAACTATTAGTGGTCCTGCCTAGTACGTAGTTAGGATTCACGATCACTCGCGCATGGCTTGTAGACCAAACGTAAATTTCTTGTCATGCCCTCAACCTGTTTTATATACATACAAATTATGTTTGCACATCTCAATTGAATTTATAGAGTCGATAAGGATGTACACCGTGAATCTTACAAATCTATTTGTTAATTTAGAAAAGTGATGTACAAAAGATATGCATGTAACATGTTTTTTATATATATTATTTTGTATACTTCAGTTTTTATTTTATTTTATTTATTTATTTTTTATGGTTAAGGAAGAGAATTTTAAATGAGCTGAGTTGTTTATCTATCCAAATTCTCCTATAAATAGGAGTTTAATGTATTGTGAAAATATCAAGAGAAATAAGAGCATAATGTAGCCTTTTGGCTTTTCTTCCGAACCACGTAAAATCTCTTGTCTCTAATTTATTATTCCAATTTAATTTTCTTTCATTTTTTTTTTTAATTTTTTTTTTCCTATATTTAGGGAAGGAAACAAGCTTTAAGACATCTGCTGTTAGTGCTCTAAGAGAGAACGAAAGAAAGCTAGCCGAACCAAGTTTCCTTCGTCCTTTGGCCGTGAGACAAAAGAGAGTAAAAGAGACGGAGAATTTTTTCTATTGTTGTTTTCCCTTTTATGAGTTTTTTTTTTATTATTAATTTGAATATTTTTTTTAGTGAGATTTAGGTTTATTGAGACTTTGAGTTTTAATTAGTGATTTTCTCTTCACTATTTTTTATACTCCATCTTTGATTAGTAAATTTTTTCATGCATAATCGCATCGTCTGTCTCTCAACACACCTCATATTGAACAAACAACATAAATTCTAATGTTCTTGTGTGATTGTTTTATATTATTGTGGCCCATAACAATATTCATTAAAAAAATACTGAAATACAGGAAATATATGTTGCTTTGGGACCATATAGAATAAGCATTTTAAAAGCCTCAGCTATATATTTCTGGTGCTAATTGTTTTAATTAGTTGGAGTATCTCTCATGAAGCTCTGGTCCCAAGAGATAATGGTGTGCTTGGAAAAAGAAATCTGAAACATACAAAATGGTACGTAGTCCTAGCTAGTGGTCCTAGTAGTAAAGAAGTACACTAGGTAAACGCCAATCATTTACGATCATGCATGACTTCTATATAGGAATTTTTAGTTTTATGTTGCGTCTTCAACTTGTACAAGTTATATATATCATCTTTACAGATAACGAAAGCATTAACAATGATCGAGCAGATAACATAAATAATCATATATTCTTTTTAGATCGTACAACGACATTATTCACGAGTCTTGATTTTATTTATTTTTGTAAAATATTAATTAATGAACGCCCATGGAATCAATCACAATTATGTAATGGAAGAAATCTTAGAGAACGACATTTATTGAAATCTCTGGACTTTTGTTGGCATAATCAGAGTCTTTATTTTTTATTTTTTCCTATGCCGTACATCATGATTTCATGGATGACATGCTAATAAAAATAAAGAATATATTTATTGAACATCTATGATGTTTATTTTAGTAATGACACTAAAATATACCTTGAAAAATTGACAATTTAATATTGTTTTGTTGGATGAATGAAAATATATGAGAAGTTTAGTAGAAGGACATTTTGTTTGGATAAATTTCTTATTCATATATATATATATACATATGTGTTATAATATTTCCAAAGTAATAAGTGCCTTTAAATCGATCAGTTGCAACAAATATTATATGAGGAAAACACCCAACTTCACTTTCTAGACGGGGACCAGGATTTTGAAACAAAACGATATATGCATAGACTTAATTAGCACAAAATACCAGAACTTCACTTATATGGGAGATTCGTGCCACAGGGTAATTATACAAATGTAGTAGTAGTCATGCCTCACAGAGCATATATAATTATACAAACCAAAATATTTAGAGTTTAATAATTACATAACGACAGAAATATAAATATTGTCTTTGGACTAGGTTAGTGAACTACGTTATAGTAGTTCACATAAAGGAGGCAGTTTAACCTCAAATAGTAGTATCAAGATCCATATAAGGGTCTAAATAATCCTGATATTCTTCCTCTTCATAACCTGATTTAGCACATAATACAGAGAGAAAAAAACAATACAAAATACCAAAGTGAGTCTGATGTTTCCTATAATAATATGAATGCTGATTTATTTAATAAATGCAACATAATGCATTGGCTTTATAATCACATGTATACACAATATATAATCTATGGTCGCGAATCATAGACATGGATTGAATATAAACATAATCATAAAGCAATGATACAACAGTTTTAAATGCAGAGTTTTAAGTATTTCCCTTTTTTCACTCCTCTATTGGCCTTGGCACGATTAGCGTTTTATTTGAAGCCTAGGCTTCCTCACTTTAACTTTTAATTATATTCTTTGTGAGCCTAGGCTCCTGGAAACCTTGGTACACCAGTTTTTGTATTTATTATTCTCTTTTCAGGTACTTCCTCATTCACTAAGAACCTTGGAACTCTAGTGAAGTCTCATGTACCCATTGTGGATCTTGATCCAACAGCTTGTTATTAGACAGATTATTAAATAATAAAATATGCAAAGTCACATGCGCAAACAAGTAAATAAAGCAGCAATCATAATATTATAGGAAAAATCCATCAGCTTCGTCCTTAGTAAGTATAGAGATACTTCCTTCGTCCTCAGTAAATATAGAGATACTTACTATTTCTCCTCTAAAGGTTATCCACAAAAGCTGCATAATTATATTCAAACATTAATGTACTAACAAATAAAACTAAGTGAATTTACCTACTCTTTTTTTTTTTTTTGAGATCATTTCTTATTTCAACAATTACTCCTATAAATATTCTTATTGTTATGTTTTGTACTAATTGGTAACATAACCCCATTTTTATGGCATAACAATAATTAATATTCCCTTCTTTTTATTTGATTATTAAATGCCATTAACTTAAAATATTTGGATAGTGAAATGACACTACCATGAATATAATTAAAATAACTCTTTTTATAAATATATAAACCATTAGTTCAAACTAATTTATATACTTATATTTTAAAACAACTCTTACACACATACACATCCCTTATAGTGAAGTACACACCAAAAACACATATCCATAACACACACTCATACACCTATATTGTATAAACACATGCCCACACTTCTTTTCAAATACAAACTCACTTTTCCCCCTTTTTTTTCTTCACGGCATGCACCCATACGCACAGGGAGCAGACTTACACTTCACAGCACATATTTTGTACCCGTTTTCCACAATACACAAACATGTTAGCCATATACACATATATACGTAATATAAGTTAGCAAACACACACACAAGCATACATATATAAGTACATAATCGTTACTTCATCAAAGGAGGAATAAATCATAGTGTAAAAACAACAAAAGACTACTTATTCTCTGAGAAGTTTAAGGGAGAAGATACTTACTGATGCTATTCTAAAATGACTCAAATGAAGATGAGAAGTTGCTGTCCAAACCAGAAAACTCCACCAATGGATGCTCTGTTTTTTGGTCTAGAAAGTAGGGGTTGATTCTAACTTGATTTTCTACTGATTTTGTGGTAAAAAGAGGGTAATTAAGGCTTTAGTTTAGCTCACTAGGTGCTGGAAATCATGGAGAAACGGAGAAGTTTCCCATGCTTAAGTTTCTGCTTTTGGAAGTAGGAAGGACAGCAGGTTTTGATGTGAGAAGGTGAGTTTGCTGAAATTTTGATCTTTGATGGTGATTTTGATCGTTCATGCATGTCATATATAATAATTTTGAATGGTTGAGATTTAAAACACACAGTTAGTGAGAACAATATCAAGATCTCTCATATCTTCAAAGATTAGATTTTCAAATCTTTGAATAATTATTACACCATATCTCATTGGTTTTGAACTAAACCAGCTAACTAGACTAACTAGACGAATTTTGATCTCCTGAGATCTATAACACGGTATGGGTTCAAGAATCAAAGGTAGAAAATCGACACTTGCAGCTTACACGTAAACTGCGTCGCACTGGATAATAAATTCGCTGAATCGACTTCGACCTAGAATCGCTCAATCGACTATAAAGTCACTCGATCGATTCCATTTACCTGCTATTATTAAGTTGCTCGATTGATTTAATATTCGATCGATCAACTTTTCTTCCAAAGTCGCTTGATCGACTATAAAGTCGCTTGATCGCCTATAAAGTCGCTCGATCGACTTTGGTTAATAATATCTTTACTTATCCGATTTCAGTATATATATACATATACACAATGCTACTTACTCTATAAATAATTAAGTCCTATACCTATGCACACACACGTGTAAATATTATTATATTATTATCTGCGCATTATTATCCTAAGTATGATATTTTTTGGGTATTACAAAAAGACTATGAAGAAATCCATTAGATACATCCAACTGTTTGATATTTTAGTCAAATTCCACGACTATAGCTAAATTCAATCTAATGGTGGCAGGTTTGACTGCAGGGCTAAATGTCTAATAGTAATCCACGCCATTTAATTGATGAAATCCTTTTGCGACTAGACGAACCTTGAATCCGTCTACACTATCATATCGATTTTGTTTGATTTTGAACATCCATTTATTTCTTACCACATTGTGATGAGAAGGCCTGTGGCATAGGAACCAAGTCTTGTTTTAAATTAATGCATTATACACAAGAGTCATTCCATGGATCCATTCGGGTTTGGTGGCAGCTTGTTTATAAGTTGATGGTTTTGGAGGTAGGAGAACAGCCTCAAGGGCTAATATGGGGTGTTTGATGGTATGAAAAAATTTCAAGCCAGGGAACTCCCTTGGTTTCAAATGACCTGTTTGTGACTTGGTGACAATGTGATTGGTAGGGATAGTAGGTGAATAGAGAAGCTGAGGTAATGAGCTACGTCGTGAGATGCTTGAATGTGAGGGAGTGTGATTAGGTGATGCAAGGGATTATGTAGTGGACAGGGTTGGAGATATAAGACTAGCTGCGACAGATAATGGATAAGTTGTAGTAGTAGGTGACATAGAATCAATAGGAAAAGGGGCTGGTAGAATCACCAAAGAAGTACCTGCAGAAGCCGTGACTTTTATCGAGCCATGTCAGAGACACATACTGATGCCGAGCAGAACTAAGATTGTTCTGATAGTGTATGATAGCAGCAGAAATTATGAATTGAAGATAGAAAAGAGAATTCAGGAAGAGAGAAAATAACAAATAGGGAAAAGATAACCCATAATTACCCCAAATATGCAAACAGATAAATAACCCTGAAAGACTTAAAATTTAATTGATACATCACAACTTGATTCCAAAATAATATACATCTGCCTTTATATAGGCAAAGTTTGAGTATTTTCCAAGCAGAATACTTGGAGAAAAAGAAAGAAAGAAAAATAAAAAATATAACCGTAAACTTAGAGAAAAAGTAAAATTCTTGTACAGAAAGTAAAATATATTATTCTAAAAATAATATTCAAATATTTTGTACGGTTCTTTCTATTCTCAGGCTAATCTTATTCGAGAAATAATCTTCAAATCTTGTGTCTGATTTTCTCCTGCATTAATCTCACTGGGTTGGAAAGAATTCGTCCTTGAATTCGTTCTCGAATTCGAATCATCTTTCCCTCGATCTTTTGGATGTCCAATCAATTTATTCCATCCCGTAATTCTCAATTCCAAAATAACTTGAAACCAGAAGATAAACAAGTTGCAACCCATCACAACTTGAGTTTGAATAATAGATATTAATTTTCTCACACCAACTTGAAATAAATCAATCTTCTCACGCATTTGTTTTCTCCAATTCATGCTCCATAAAAGTCTCCAAAGAATTATCAATTCTTTATCGACCACAAAAATTAAAATTATCATCCAACATGCCGAAACCAACATCCAACTTATTACTATGAGAATTTGATAGAAAATTTTTAATCCCAATGAAATCAACATAACTAATTTCCTCATTACTCAACTGAAATCCCTTGTTATGTGGAGTTTCATCAAACACATGGTAGTCATTATTTTCTTCAATAAATTTTATTGCATCAACCACAAAACTTACCTCTTTTAATAAATCATCTTCGTCTAGATATATATCATAAATTGGTGGAGAATTCCAATCTACAAAACATTGACAAGGATCTTCAAAGTATTCTTCATGTTGAAACTCTTCATCAACAAACTCTTCATCCTGACCACGCTGTTCCCGAACCAGAACAGGATTGTGATACAGGTTATTGAAACTGGATTCTGAATTGCGACTGTCAATATCACGATTTAGAACCAACTAATGCCAACTGACGCCGAGCAGAACTAAGATTGTTCTGACAGCGTATGATAGCAGCAGAAACTATGAATTAAAGATTGAAAAGGGAAATAAGGAAGAGAGAAAAATAGCAAATATTGAAGAGATAATCCCTAATTGCCCCAAATAAGCAACCAGAGAAATTATTCTAAAAGACTTAAAATTTAATTGATACTTCAAAAATTGATTCCAAAATAATACAAATTTGCCTTTATATAGGCAAAGTTTGAGTATTCTCCAAGCAGAATACTTGGAGAAAAAGAAAGAAATAAAAATACAAAAATAACCGTAACCTTTGAGACAAAACAAAATATTTGTAGAAAAAGTAAAATATATTATTTTAAAAATAATCTTCAAATATTTGGTATAATTCTTTTCATTCTCGGGCTGATCTTATTCAATAAATAATCTTCAAATCTTTTGCCTGATTTTCTACGCCATCAATCTCACCGGGGTTGGAAAGAATTCGTCCTCGAATGCGAATCATCTTTGCCTCGATCTTTTAGTTGTCCGATCAATTCATTCCATCCTATATTTCTCAATGCCAAAACAACTTGAAACCATAAGATAAACAAGTTGCAACCCATCACAACTTGATTCTGAATAATAGATATGAATTTTCTCACACCAACTTGAAATAAATCAATCTTCTCAAGTCTTTCATTTATTTTCTCCAATTCACGCTCCAAAAAAGTCTCCAAAGAATTATTAATTCTTTCTTGACCACAAAAATTAAAATTGTCATCCAACACGCCGAACCAACATCCAACTTATTACTTTGAGAATTTGATAGAAAATTTTCAATCCCAATGAAATCGACATAACTAATTTCCTAATTACTTAACTGAAATCTCTCGTTATGTGGACTTTCATCAAACACGTGGTAGTCATTATTTTCTTCTATAAATTTTATTGCATCAACCATAAAACATAATTAATTCAATAAATCTTCTTCGTTATGATAGATGTCATAAATTGGTTGAGAATTCCAATCTATAAAACATTGACATGGATCTTCAATGTCTACTTCATATTGTAACTCTTCATCAACAAGCTCTTCATCCCGACCACGCTGTTCCCGAAGTAGGACAGGATTGCGATACGGGTTCTCGAAATTGGATTCTAAATTGTGACCATCAATATCACGATACATTTGCATGTTTAGTGCCACTAGACGCTAGGTTAACTCCACAACCTGCTTTTGCAAGTCTTCATTCATTACGTCTTGTACATTGCATTCATGGTAGGGAACTTCCTCATCCAGAACCTGTGCACGCCAACCACGACCACAAGTCTTGAAAATTCACCCCAAGAAGACGCTAAGCTCTGATACCAACTGATGCGGGGCTGAACTAAGATTGTTCTTATAGAGTATGATAGTAGCAGAAACTATGAATTGAAGATAGAAAAGGGAATTCAGGAAGAGAGAAAATAACAAATAGGGAAGAGATAACCCCTAATTGCCCCAAATAAGCAAACAGAGAAATAACTCTAAAAGACTTAAAATTTAATTGATACTTCAAAACTTCATTCCAAAATAATACAGACCTGCCTTTATGTAGGTAAAGTTTGAGTACTTTCCAAGGAGAATACTTGGAGAAAAAGAAAGAAATAAAAATAAAAAAATAACCGTAACCTTTGAGACAAAACAAAATATTTTTACAGAAAGTAAAAATATATTATTCTAAAAATAATCTTCAAATATTTTGTATGATTCTTTCCATTCTCAGGCTAATCATATTCAAAAAATAATCTTCAAATCTTTTGCTTGATTTTCTCCTACATCACATACCCTTTGCTGGAAATTGTGTTTCATAAAAAACCATAGCTTCACTATCATGATACATCTAACTTAGCGCATAAGC
Source organism: Alnus rubra (assembly GCA_028654335.1). Classification (NCBI taxonomy): domain Eukaryota; kingdom Viridiplantae; phylum Streptophyta; class Magnoliopsida; order Fagales; family Betulaceae; genus Alnus; species Alnus rubra. The sequence continues at coordinate 2,491,088 of JAJPGS010001935.1, read as the reverse complement.
CACCACATTAGCTTTACCAGGTTGGTAAAGCCATTTACTATCATAGTCTTTCAGCATTTCAAACTACCTTCGATGTGTCATATTGAAAACCTTCGTGTAAAAATATACTTGAAACTTTTATGATCGGTATATATCTCACACCGGTCACCATAAAGGTAGTGCCTCCAAATCTCCAAGGCATACATTACTACCGAACTCCAAGTCATGGGTAGGATAGTTCTTCTCATGTTCTTTCAACTGCCTTGAGGCATAAGCTACCACTTTGCCTTCTTGCAAAAGCACACATCCCAATCCCCTTCTGGATACATTAGTATAGACTACATATCCAATTGATTCCATGGGTAGTGTGAGAACCGACGCAGTCACTAGTCTTCATTTAAGCTCTTGGAAGCTTGTTTCACATTTGTCACTCCATACATAATGGACATTCTTCCTTGTTTGCACAGTTAGAAGCCATGACAACGCAGAGAATCCTTCAATGAATGTCTGGTAGTAACTAGCTAAGCCCAAGAAACTATGAATCTCCTAGACATTCGTTGGAGCTCCCATTCAACTATAGCCCCAATCTTCCTTCGATCAACTGCATTCCCATCCTTGGAAACCACATGTCCTAAGAATTACACTTCTTCTAATCAAAACTCACATTTCTTGAGTTTGGCAAACAACTTATTCTCTCTCAACACATCCGACACCGTCTTCAAGTGACCTTATGTTCATTATGGTTAGCCGACTTGATGCAAGAGAAGATCGACATTAGTTTGGATTTGTCTTTAATTATGCATGTGTCTTTTAGTTTTCATTCTCAATAAGGATTGAATTTTCCCTTTTCCATTAGGATTATGTTTTCCTTTTCCTATTAGGATTTGTTTTCCTTTGCCTTGTTAACTACGAGGTACCTAGCCTATATAAAAGCATCTAGTCTTTGTTATTTTTCAATCAAATTTTGAAGTATTAATTAAATTTTAAGTCTTTTAGAGTTATTTCTCTGTTTGCTTATTTGGAGCTATTAGGAGTTTTCTCTTCCCTATTTATTATTTTCTCTCTTCCTGAATTCCCTTTTCTATCTGCAATTCATAGTTTCTGCTGTTATCATATGCTATCAGAACAAACTTAGTTTTATCCCGTGTCACGACTAGACTAGGATGCCATCAATGAACACAACTACAAATAAATTCAAATACTTATGGAATACCTGATTCATCAAGTCCATGAACACCATTGGTGGGTTGGTTAATCCGAACAACATCCCCAAGAATTACCTTATCGTGTACGGATAGTTGTCTTCAGTACATCTTCTTGTACCTTAAATTGATGGTTTCCAGACAAAAGATAAATTTTAAAAAACACCGAAGCACTCTTGAATTGATCAAACAAGTCGTCGATCCTTGGTAAGGTATACTTGTTCTTAACCGTCACCTTGTTTAACTCACGATAGACTATGCATAATCGCATGGAGTCATTTTTCTTCTTCACAAATAATACCGGTGTACCCACGGTAACACACTAGGACAGATAAAACCCCGATTTAAGAACTTTTGGAGCTGCTCCTTCAATTCTCTTCACTCAGTTGTGAAAAATAAAGAGACTTCTAATTTAACCATGTGTGTGTGCAACGTGTAACAAAATATCAAAATACGGAATTTAAATGAGACAAATATTTTGTTAACAAAGTGGAAACTCAATTAAAAGAAAAATCACTCTGGGGCAACAAAACCCAATAAATCCACTATTCAGAAGACAAAGCTAGTAACAAGACAGTAACACTCACATACCCTTATGCAGCGATCGTATCTTGCACTCTGACACGTAACCCAATGTAAACGCCTCCCAACCAAGTCACCTACTTGAATGGGTCTTCAATGGATTCCTTTACCTTAGGGCTCCTCCTTAAGATAGACTTCAACACGAGTACCGCAACAACACAACAGCAACGACTTGAGAGCAAACTGATCAGCACAATAACTCATAAATTATACCCTCTAAGCTCAAAGAAATTCAATATCGAATTATTATAAATTACATGCCTAGAGGCCTCTATGTATGGGCTACAGAAGGCCTAAATTGAGTCTGGAAAGATTTTCTCTAGGCGGCATTCAGACGGTAGCTGAGAGCATTTGGATGGACAATTGTACAACCGGCTTTCCAAAATCGCTAATACTCTTTCTTGAATAGGGCCGCGTCCAGATGTTGTTGCCCTAGCGTGTCCAGACCGTTGCACTTCAGCTGCACTCAATTTCCATAATAAGGACTGGTGTCTGGATGGTGTTGCCTTCACGTCTGTGAAAATAATTTATTGACTTCTAATTTAAACCAAGTGTGTGTTTGTGTGCAAACAAATATCTTAAATGCGGAATTTAAATGAGACAAGATATTTGTTACGAAGTGAAAATTCTATGAAGAGAAAAAACCATTCCGGGGCAGCTAAACCCAGGAAATCCACTATCCAAAAACAAAGCTAGTTACAAGACACTCGTACTCACATAACCCTACGCAGTAGTCATACCTTTAACTCTGACGTGTAGCCCAACACGAATTCTTCCCAACCATATCTTCCACCTAAAGGGGTTTTTGATGGATTTCTTTACCCTAGGGTCAACCCCTAAGATAGACTTCACACGAACAACTGAGCACACACTGGCAACGGCTTGAGAGCTAGCGGATCTTCTATTCTCCCTAAACACCCTCTCAAAGCACTATGGAATTCACCACCAAATTCTATACAAAACACTAGCCTAGAGCCCCCTATTTATTGGCTTCAAGAGACCTTAAAAACTGTTGAGATTCAGACTCTGGCTGGCGAGCATCCGGACAGAAGTTAGCCACGTCCGGACAGTTTTCTACGATATATTTTCAGAAATAGCGTAATTCTATCTTTATCAGGTTCATGTCCGGACGGCTTGACTGAGCGTCCGGACGGTCTTCGCTAAAATCCTTTCCGCATTCGAATGGAACTCTGGAATATTCTGAACTACTGGACATCGTCCGGACGTGTCGACTTCTGAAAACAGACTCCTTGTTGAATATTGATTGACCTAACGTCCAGAAGGTGTTGCTCTGACGTCCGGACGTCTTCAATGTTTATCTGTAAGACACTGCGGGGCATCCGAACGGAAATTTCTCGTCGTCCAGACTGATGTTGCTAACTGAAGATCGTCCAGACGGGAACACTACATCGTCCTGACGGTTTCTTAGGATCCGACTTCATGAAGCTTGTGACACTTGCAACTTGTCATAATACGACTCTTTCCACATCAGAGAAATAAACTCTGAATATCTGAAGACTCTGAAATATACGACATCCCTGTGAAAGCAGCAACATTACATAATAGTGATTTTGTCAACAGAATGATGCCAATAAAAAACTAAAAGTCTGGACGGTTGCAATTCTTCTCCATGTCTTGCCTTATCAAGGACAATGTCTGGACGATGTAGACTTGATGTCCAGACGGTTGCAGCAATCTTCCTATATCGATGTATGCGAAGTAAATCTTTTTACTTATTGAACACTGAATGGCGTCCAGGCGTGTTGGTGAGACGTCTGAACGATGCAACCTTGAACAATTTGAATCTTCTGGACACTGATGCGAGTCCGAACGGAATAACCACGTTTTCCGGACGAATGTTGCTTGACTGATGAGCGTCCGGATTGTTGACAGGGATGTCCAGACAGAATCTTGGGATCTGACTTCTCTAACTTGGAATCTGTGCAGAATCTACTTAAAGCACATCTCTGAATAGAAGACTCTAAATTAAACGATATCCCTGATTAAAAAGCAACATTACATAGAAGTGATTTTGTTCAACAGAATGCAGCCAATCACAAACTAACAAACTCCCTCTTTGGCCATTTTGGGATAAAAATCATTTGACCGGTTTAAAAATACAATCCTGATCCAAAACAAAAAATACTCCCCCTTTTTGTCTCAAAAGGACAAAGGGTAAAATAAAGCATATAAAAACTAGCAATAAAATTACTCTCCCATAATGTCTCAACAAGACAATGGTAAACATAGTAAATTAATCCAGAGTTATAAAAACATATTACAATAATCCAAAACAATAAGCCAAACAAAACACCAAACAAAATAATCAATCCACCTCAGCAAGGGTTGGATGATCCTTGTCACCACGAGCCAGATGATGGTGCTGGACACACTCCTGGATATCCAGCTCACACTGCTCCACACGGAGGTTAATAAAGTGAACCACCCGCTGCATAGAACTCATACCTCCCTACAGTGACTCGAGAGAAGCTAGAATCTAAGCCAAAACTGCATCAGACTGTGGAGGCGAAGGAGCAGTTTGTGAAGATGATGCTATAGTAGGCTTCTCAACATGAATAGGAGGAGGCTGAGGAGCTTCATCTTGGCCTTCGTGCCTCAGTTGGGCATGTAGTTTTCTCATCTCGGGCCTCCAGAATAATATTGAGGATATGCTTGCACAGGCAAAATGGCAACCTCATGATAATGGCATATAAAATTTGAGCCCTCGTTTGAATCAGATCACTTCCGCGAACAGTAGGCTAGAGATTGTGCTGGACAATCTTTGCAAGCAGGCGGTGTAGGGGAGAAAAGGCATCGATTCTGATGTTAGTAGATCGCTCCTCGCCCTATGGAACAACATGAAAGAACTCCCTAAGATCCTCTAAAGTGGGAGCCTCCACAACCTCATTAAATGGATTGGCAGAAATGTGAAGCAGTGGTATACCAATAATCCTGCTAATGACCTGTGGATCAATCTGAAGCACATGCCTCTCTACAGTACACTGAAGAACAATGCCATTGTCCTTATCCTGCACAACCTCTAGATGCGTATAGAATTCTCCGACCATCCTGGTGAGCATAATGCAGGCACAATTGTAGAGGTAGCCCGAGTGATAGGTCTGAATGATGTCATTAATAACATCAAGAAAACATCATCCCTAACAACATTCTTCTCTGGAATAACTGGCATGTTTGCTATTCTAGCTCTAGAAGCAGCAATGCTTCCTTTATACTCTGCAAAAGAAAATACAACCATTTTGCCAAAATAACACCAATGAAATTAGTTCCTATTAGTCCCAAAAATTTTAGCATTATAATGGCAGTAAAATGGACTTCCTAAAATAAACAGATATGCAATAATATCCCAGCACAATCCAAATAAATGATAGAACAAATATTCCAATCACAACAGCAGAGAAAATACTCAAGAATATCCAACATTTATCTCAAAATATATTCTAAAATACTAAAAAGATTAACATTTCAATAAAACTGAAAATAATGCAAAAGATGAAGAAAAATACTTGAAAGGAGATAAAATGCACAAAAGACTAAATAAGTCGAGAACTCGTGAGAAAACACGAGAAAAAGCACCAAAAAAGACAAAAATCTCAACATAAAAACAAGAGAAAAATAAGGGAGATGCTGCGGTTAGGGAAGAAAGCGATTCTTAAACCTGTAGGGTAACCGTTTGGACGCATCACTAACCCGTCCGGACGCGGGCTGCCACATAAGCATAAGGCAGAATTGCGCATGTCCGGATGTGCAACTTGACCATCTGATTGTTTGAGCCGCACCTGTTCGGACTCAAGAGGGGATTTTCCGGACGCTTCACACTGAAAAACAAAAACTGAAGGAAAAATTGCAAAAAAATTATTTTCCCTAAAGTCAGCTTCAGAACACGCATGTATAATCAACTGATATAGCAGTCAGATAGCATTTCAAAAATATGCAGAGATATAATTGAGAGTTAAGAGTTCAATTAGCACAAAATTCTCTATAAATAGAAATTTTAAATAAATTACTCAACTCATGCAATGCGTGTGTGTGTGAAGACTTTCTCAATAAGGTATGAAGTTCGCTGATATGACCTAAAGCAACTAAATTTTCTAAACAAGAGAGAAAATTAATGATAGATCAGTTAAAAGTCAAACCTTATTTTACTAGGGCCTAACAACCCTCATGTGATACACTACCCCTAAGATACATCACTTTTCTTTTACTTAGTCCTTTAGCGACCGTCTATTTCTGTAATGATTTGGTCATTGACTGTTTCTTTAGGGACAAGTTCAAGAACATATTTATAGCACAATAAGCAATGGATCTTTTTATTTATCCTTATTTACTGATTTTTAAATGGTTTTTATCACTTGGTGCTGGACCCTGGAAAGAATGCTAGAATTTTTAGGTTCTAGATTCAACTAGCGAGTTGGTAAATTTGACCATCTTATAAAAAAAATCTCTCATTAGAATTTTCATTAGCAAAATGTCAGAGAGAAAAAAATGTACCTTAGGGGAGCCTTGGATAGTACACAAAATCATCACATGAGAAAAGTAATTATCTAGCATTAAGATGCATAGAAAAACTTGGCAGATATTAGGTATAAACTCTCAATCATATATAAGCATAGTCAATTAATGCACAAATGAACTGAGATATCAAGCAAAAACACATGCAATGTCTGTAATGCTAAGAAAAGAAAAGAAAAAGTAAAATTCTTGAATCTCTTCCCCCAAATATATATTTTAAAAAACCAATAAAAACATGCTATAAAGGTGAATAAAAAATCATAAACCAAAATGTGGTAAGATCAAACTTGTCTACAAAGAGAAGGGATCAAAATTACCAATACAAAAATACAGTCACCCGACGTGCTTTTTCTGTCATTCCCAAATAATACCTGCAAAATTTTCTCAAGAGCAACAAGAGAAATAGGGGCAAATAACAATGGTTCCTAAATTGCAAGGCAAACAAAGATATGACATGTAAAGAATAATGCAATACAATTAAACCTGATGCTCTAGGATTAGGAACCAAATCCTAGGCATGTGACCCTCACCAACTAGGTGAGTCCATTCCCCCTTAAGGGGTGTGTTAGTTTGTGATTGACTACATTATGTTGGACAAAATCATTTCAATGTAATGATTTGTTTACACAGGGATTCAACTATTTAGAGTTCTTCTAGAAGATTCTGCACAATCTACAAGTCAGAGAAATCGGATCCCTTGCAGTTGTCCGGATGACATGATATACCGTCTGGATGCCCAACTGTCCAAAGCATCATCCGTCCGGACGACGAGAACTTTCCGTCTGGACCTTCCTCTGTGTCGAGAAGCTTTGAACTGTTCAAGCTTGCATCCGTCTGGACGTTTCAGCAGCACGTCCAGAAGCCACTCAGTGTTTGATCAGCTATGGGATTTCTTTCCAAAACAAAGATATGGGAAGACAGCTGCAACCATTCGGATGATGTGGATTCCCGTCTGGACACGTTCATCGATAAGGCAAGTTGCGCATTCAAAATTCAGACGTCTGGATGATGGTCTTCATGGTCCGGACATGCGAGCTTTATATATGGAAATTGCATGCATCAAATCAATCGTCCGGACGACATATCCTGTGGTCCGGACGCCCCAAGCCTTGATATGGAAATTGTGCCCAGCTAAAGTGCGACCATCTGGATGATAGGGCAACACCGTTCAGACGCAGCTCAATTCAAGAAAGAATTTCTGTGAAATTTGGAAAGCCGATAGCGCAGTTGTCCATCCGGACACCTTATGTCTACCATCCGAACGACGCCTAGGTATTTCAAGCCAGACGCTCATTTGAACCTACAACCTATAAATAAAGGTCCATAGGCTTGAGAACTGTAAGAATTCGGTATTGAATTCCATAGTGCTTAGAGAGTTATATTTTAGAGTTATTGTGTTGAGTTTGTCTCTCTAAAGCCATTGTCGTTGTGTGCTGTTGCTGAGCTGATTTGATGTCTATCTTAGGGGTTGGCCCTAAGGTAAAGGATTCCATTGAAGACCCCTTCAGGTAGGAGACCTGGTTGGGAGGTGTTCGTGTTGGGTTACACGTCAGAGTTCAAGGTACGACCACTGCATAAGGTTATGCGAGTGCTACTGTTTTGTAACTAGTCTTGTCTTCTAAATAGTGGATATCCTGGGTTTGGCTGCCCCGGAGTGGTTTTTTTCTTAATTGAGTTTCCACTTCGTCAACAAAATATCTGTCTCCTTTAATTCTGCATTTTGATATTTTGTTGCACACATTTTGCACACACTTGTTTATATTAGAAGTCATTTATTTTTCAATTGGTATCAGAGCTTGGTACACTCTGGTTAAGATTCAATTCTTGAGTGTTATTTTATTCTTTTGACTTCTAGTTTGTGTTATAATGTCTCTGAATCTTAATAATGTTCCTGCCTTTGATGGTACGAACTATGGCTATTGGAAAGCTCGTATGCGATTCTTTTTAAAATTCATTGACTACTGGAAAATTGTTGAAACTGGTTGGATTAAGCCAGTGGATGCAAATCCCGAAGTAGTCACTGAGAAAAATGAACGACTTACCAATGATAAAGCCCTCCATGCTCTATGTCAAGTGTGACGACTCTTTTTTTTTTTTTTTTTTTATACAAAACATTTCTTAAACAATAATCCCTTCAAATATAAACGGATCTTCACAGTGGCACGACCATATGTCGCAAAGCTAACATATGATGCATACCCCATAATATGTACTTGGTAAATCAGAGTATAACATCTATCTACTATATGGCAGAAAGCATAAACCTAATAGAAGAAATCACATCTTATACCTCTATCACAAATTTAACAACAACAAGAGCCATTAACATCTATTTGTTTAAGACTTTTCTCAATATAAATACATAACAGAAATGGCGTATACAACAAGTGACACAAGCGTCACAAGCCATAAACAGAATTTATAAGACAATGGACAACCTGTGATCCAACAATTACGACCATTGGGGCAAGCTTTAGTCATAATATCCCAAGTATACTTCTACAACGTCATTAACAACGACCGGAGTACTTGCTGTAAAAGGAACTTCATCTATACGGTTGTGGTGGTAGCCACATCCGTATAGGTCAAAGTATAAGTTCACTGCCTCAATAAGAAGTGCTAAGGCCTCAGTAGTATAAAACTCACTAAGTATACAATATACACAAACATAATTGCATGCAAGGTTCAACAACGTTATTCATAAATTATTAAGTTCACACAACAACACATTATCGAGTACAAGTCACGCTGTTCATCACGCACTTATATATTATCATGGTTTCTACTAACAATATTCCACGCATCTCACGTGTGCTGGCACTTCAATGCAAGGCTTACAACACATCTCTCAAGTGCTAGCACTTCAATGCTAGGCTTACCACACATCTCACAAGCGCTAGCACTTCAATACTAGGCTTACCGTCAACACCGCTCTTAAAGCTACGACCCACAGGGCACACATCTCATGTGTGCTATCACTTCAATGCTAGGCTTACAACACATCTCAGCCAAGAGCTGCTACCCTCTGGCCTACTACTAATCTCAGCCAATAGCTACTACCCTATGGCCTACCACTGTGCTAGATACTACATCACTAGACTTACCATCTATCAGCTACCGGGTTATCATAATACCAAAGAATCCATAGTATATACATATCATCACATGTGTATTCCCAAACATTTTTCTTTCAACACATACCAGATTCCACAACAAACTCATACTTAACACATAATCTCATACTACACAAACCATCATTCCAACTTCATGTTATTCAACCCCTAATAATTCCCACATATCAATTTTAACCATCTCAACATAATTCTTAATTCAACACTTCACAACTCAATCATCAATACATATCTTCATCAAAATTCCATAACCATATACAACCAAGATTCATCAACATCCATTTATCCATACAATTTACAATCCAATATATCCCAACTCAATCACAAACAATTTTATCAACGATTCCATAATCATATACAACCAAGATTCATCAACATCCATTTATCCATAAAATCTACAATTCAATATATCCCAACTTAATCAAAAACAATTTTGTCAACAAATTCCATAATCATAAACAACCAAGATTCATCAACATATATCATATTCACAACATAAATCTCATGCAATACTCAACATCAATTCAACGTCATGCCATCATTAGCAATACAAATCTCATGCATCCTTTAGTATCAATTCATTAACATATATCATATTCACCATATAGTTCGTAATTACATATACCAGATCATCATCATAGAGTTAACATCAAATTAAACTAATCATAGCAATTCATATATCTAAATTTCTAATGTTAATAATTATTGACTTCTAAACAACCCAAGTGTGTGTGTTTGTGTGCAACAAAATATCTTAAATGCGGAATTTAAATAAGACAAGATATTTGTTATGAAGTGGAAACTCTATGAAGAGAAAAAACCACTCCGGGGCCGCCAAACCCAGGAACTCCACTATCCAAAAACAAAGCTAGTTACAAGACACTCGTACTCACATACCCTTATGCAGTAGTCATACCTTTAACTCTGACACGAAGCCTATCGTGAACGCTTCCCAACCAGATCTTCCACCTGAAGGGGTTTTTGATGGATTCCTTTACTTTAGGGCCAACCCCTAAGATAAACTTCACACGAACTGTTGAGCACACACCGGCAACGGCCTGAGAGGTAGCTGATCTTCCTAAACACCCTCTCGAAGCTAAGAGAATTGAATACCGAATTATGTACAAAATACAAGCCTAGGGCCCTCTATTTATAAGCTTACAGGAAACCTAAAACTACTGAGATTTGGGCTCTGGCTGTCGAGCGTCCAGACGGAAGTTAGCCACGTTCGGACGGTTTTCTGCGATATCAATTCAGAAACAGTGTAATTTTATGTTTATCAGGTCCACGTCCGAACGGTCTTCGCTATAACTCCTTTCTGCGTTCGAACGGAACACTGGAATATTCTGAATATACTGGACAGTGTCCAGAAGTGTTGCCACGTCGTCCGGAGAGCTTGCAGAGACTCCCTAACAGTGTCGACTTCTGAAATCCAACTCCTTGTTGAATACTAATTGACCTAGTGTCCGGACCGTGTTGCTTTGTAGTCCAACGTCTTCATCGTTATCTATAAGACACTACGGGGCGTCCGGACACCTTCAATGGCCCGTTCGCACGGTTTCACAGGAACCGATTGATTTGCCTTGGAATTTGTAAGGACTCTTCATGAATATCTTCAAGATGCTTGTGATCAGTCGCATGCTTTGATTTGGACATTGTCTGAATACATGAAGATTCTGAATTTGAGAACCGACCAGCCAGTTAAATAGCAACCATTACATAAAATGTTTTTTTTAATCCAGAATGTAGCCAATATAAAATACTACCACCTAAGATCCCTCAGTGAGTAGAATACTCAACTTAGTTGCATTGGACTCACGAATCCAACATTCCCTTGGATTCTAGTCACTTGGACTCTACATTGGAGAACCAATTGAAGTCTCGAATCATGATACGATCCTGCAAACATTGGTATCATTAGACTATGCTTTTGAACCTATACTTGATAACACATAAACTACCTACATGCTCATAGGTCGCATTACTCGCTTTTGAAGCTACTTAAGTATCCTAAACAATTATTAGGTTAACATTTAGGTTTAGGTTTATATTTATCTTGTTTATTAATACTAAGATGTATTTACTATTTTCATTAGCTTATATCATTATTAGCTATTAAGCATTATGTTTGTTTATTCACTAAAGCTAACTAAGTGTATTTGGTCCATACCCATATATATATGTACATATATGCATAGAATGCTTATTTATGTGTTTTCAGCACTTATGCATATATACTTACCGACTTTAGATTGTCTTGGACATCGACATCACTACCCTTTGTGATTCTAATCTTAGCCTACTACATTTCTTACTTTACTCTTATTAGTTTCTAACCTTCCAAGTAGCTTAGTTTATAGAACCTAAACGATTTAATTGGCTATGGGCTTAATTAGGTCAAACTATAGTTCCACATTCTATTTGCCTCTTACCCTAATATTGGTGTACTTATCTATTAACTCTCTCCATATTGTAATCTTTATGTAGTTCATCTATTTACTATACTCTTACATTACTCTATTTACTTATTCCCTTAATTTATTTCTAGTTAGGTAAACATTCTGATAATTAACTCATAGAATCTAACATTTAACATTTTACTTTCATTCCTCCTTTCTTTCATATCAATTTATTCCTTTTACTCATTTACCATATTGTCTTAGCACACCCTTTATATACAAATTCTTCCTCATGCTTTCTCTAAAATCCAAACCAATCCATACAACAAATCAGCCCCCTCTCCTCCAAAGAAACATCCAAACTTCATCAAATCTACACATCCAAAACCAAATTCGTATTCTACCAAAATACCCCAAAATCAGTAGCTATAAAGGCCTAAAAGAAAACCTACAACTTCCAACTCAAGAGAGCCGAATCAAGCTTCCAAAACAACCAAAATACAACACAAATCCAGAATTTCCAACACCCAATCAACAATAACTCTAAAATACAAGTCCAAAACATATTTTAGAATCACCAAATACAAATATAGAATTACAAAAACCAAATTCCAAAAGGACATTCACCATTCGGCCATTTCATCAAATTGCAGCAAAAGCCCTAGAATTTCACTCTAAACAAAACCTAATCAAAACCCATAAAATTATATACCTAAATTCGTAGCTTTCAAAAACCCTAGGATTACATCTAGTTCAAACCCCAAAAGCCCATACGGTTATATAGAAAATCAAAGAATACAAACAAAATCAAAGACAAGAAGAAAGAGAAATCTTACCCACGGTTCCTGCATTTCGGGCTCTCTCTCTCAGCCTTGTGTTTTCCGGTGCTCTCCCTCCATTTTCGGCTTATCAATCTCATTCAAAAACTCTCTCTCAATCTCTGCAGGTTTCTCCCTCTCGGGTGGCTATGTGTGCGTGAGTGAGGCCGAGAGTTGAGAGTGAAGGAAGGGAGAAGAAGAGAAGAAAAGAGGGAGAGAAGAGAGAGAAGAGAGAGGAGAGAGAGGTCGGGCGTTGGAAAGGAATCGGAAGAAGAGATAAAATAGGAGAGGAAAAGAAAGAAAGGGGAAGAAGAGGGAGGCGTGCATGCGTGAGGGAGGAGAGAAAAAGGAAGAAAGAAAAGAAAGAGGGAGAGGAAAAGAGAGTGATGTGCGTGAGAGAGGAGAGATCCGGATGGTTCAAGAAAAAGAGAGAAAAAGAAAGAGAAAAGGAAGAAAGAAGAGGAGTGGGGCATGTGTCACCATGTGGGTGGTTGAGAGAAGATGAGGTTATTTTCTCCTAGCCAATCTGGTGGTGACATGTGGCAGGGTGGGATTTTCTTTTTATTTAAATGCTTAGACTTCCATAAATTACACTAGGACCCCACAACATTAAAATCCTATCTTTTAATAATTAACATATAACCCCACATTTGATCTAATTATATTTCATCAATACAATTAATTATTTATTCTGTTAGGACCCATTATTATTATTATTCTAAATATATTATTTTATCTTAGATTTATTTAATTTCAATAATATAAATATCACCACCTAAAATATAATCATTAGTCTCATCTATTTAATGAATGCAATTTATTAATTGCTAAATTCCTTATTTAATTTCTTGGTCTTTACATCCTCCCCTCATAAAATTTCGTCCTCGAAATTTGCAATCAAGCATTCTATCTTTAATCTCAAAGTCATAACTAGTCCCAACACTTGGTTGACCCGTACTTTTTTCATCTGAACTTTACATCATCCTTTACAATTCTCAATCGCTTACACTCATTCATCACTTCACTATACAAAACCTTACCAGTATCACTTGTCTCTTTTATATATTTTCATCACGAGTCCACATCAATTCACTAGGTCTCCCCTCCTTAGTTCTAAACTCATTATCCAAATTATGACTTAAGGGAATCATACTCATTTCTCTATACCATAGACTTTAATTTATCCTTAGTGCCTCAAACTCTTAATTAGTTATTGTGGCACACTATCCCCAAACTTTAGCCATGAAATTTATTCCTTAACACTACAAAAAAATCACCATTTTTGGACTGTTTCAAATCGTCCATAAATGGTAAAAAACCGTCTGGAATAAAGTCCAGACGGTTTTTTGTGGACGGTTTAAAACCGTCTAGGATTTTTCGTCCAGAATTCTAGACGGTTTTGCCCAAAACTGTCCATAATTAATAATAATAATTATCATTTTTTTTAATTCTGGATGATCATCAATACTTTATTTTTTATTTTTTTGTCCTGCGGTCATAGCTTCTAGGTTCATCTTTTTGTCCTACGGTATGCTCTGAGAAGCACGTATTTCACGTTGTCGCTGGCATCATAATATCCCCGGCCCCAACAAGGTCCACCTGCACCAGGAAAAAAAAAATCTAAATTTATCATCATCAGGAAAAAATAAACATAATAAATAAAGGAAAAAAAAAAACAGTGTTTGAGCAACATATATGCATTGAGTAACAGAAGAAAAAAAAAATACAGTATAGATCGATCGTCGGTGAGATAAGAACCAAAAAAATGCAAAACATATCTATAGAGAGCAACCTCTGGTGAAAAACCAAAAAAAATGCAACAGGAGCTAGAGCAACCTCTGGTCGTCGGTGGTCCTTGGTGGAAGTTGGTGGCCGGTCCTCAGCCTTTGCCGGATCTGTGTGAGAGAGAGAGAGTACTGTGAGGGATAGAGAGCAAAACAGATCTGGAGAGAGCTAGAGAGAGAGAGAGAGAGAAAGTCATACCACATACCTTCAAATGGTGGTGATGGCTTTATGCGGCGGCCGGCGGTGCCTTGGTGGCTGAATTGAGAGCGAGAGCGAGAGAGAGTGAGAGAGAGAGAGAGAGAGAGAGAGAGAGAGAGAGAGAGAGAGAGAACGTACAGCCATGGACGCAGAGGGAGAGTGAAGGCAGAGGGAGAGAGAAACTTTTTTTCAAGTTTCACATTTAATGCGAGTGAAGTACTCTGAATTCACATTTAATGCGATATGAAATGAAGCGAATTTTAGACTGTTTGGTTTTCCAAACCGTCTGTAAACATATTTTTACAGATGATTTTTGTAAAAACTGTCCATAAAATTTCAGATGGTTTTTACTCAACCGTCTGGAAATAATATTTACAGACCGTTTCAAAAAAAAACTTCCTATAAATTTATAGACGGCTTTATAAAAACCGTCTAGAAATGAAAATTTCCAGACGATTTAGTTCAAACCGTTTGGAATTTTATGGACACCAAAGATCTAGTGTAACGATCCACCCCCAATGACACAATATTGTCCGCTTTTGGCTCCCTATATCAGACTTCCCAGGAGGTCACCCATCCTGGGATTGCTCTCGCAGCGGCTCGCTTAACTGCGGAGTTCTGATAGGTTCATTGCCATCACGGCTTTAAAACGCATTGTGTCATATAGGGTGCATTTATACATATAAGCACATCCCCATTCCCAGGCGATATGGGACGTCACAGTGATGGCAATGAACCTATCAGAACTCCGCAGTTAAGCGAGCCGTTGCGAGAGCAATCCCAGGATGGGTGACCTCCTGGGAAGTCTGATATGGGGAGCCAAAAGCGGACAATATTGTGTCATTGGTGTGACGTCCCACATCGCCTGGGAATGAGGATGTGCTTATATGTATAAATGCACCATTTATGACACAACGCGTTTTAAAGCCGTGATGGTCATGAACCTATCAGAACTCCGCAGTTAAGCGAGCCGCTGCGAGAGCAATTCCAGGATGGGTGACCTCCTGGGAAGTCTGATATGGGGAGCCAAAAAGCGGACAGTATTGTGTCATTGGGGGTGGGTCGTTACAAATGGTATCAGAGCCATTGCCCAGCCTGAGATGGTGGGAGCGTGCACAAGCCCAAAGAGGGTTGCCGGCGGGCACTCGCTGGGATGCCAAGAATGGGGGGATCCCATGAGGGTCGCCAGCGAGGACGCTGGGTCCCAAGAGGGGGTGATTGTGACGTCCCACATCGCCTGGGAATGAGGATGTGCTTATATGTATAAATGCACCATTTATGACACAACGCGTTTTAAAGCCGTGATGGTCATGAACCTATCAGAACTCCGCAGTTAAGCGAGCCGCTGCGAGAGCAATTCCAGGATGGGTGACCTCCTGGGAAGTCTGATATGGGGAGCCAAAAAGCGGACAGTATTGTGTCATTGGGGGTGGGTCGTTACAATTGGGAATGGATCGTTACAAATGGTATCAGAGCCATTGCCCAGCCTGAGATGGTGGGAGCGTGCACAAGCCCAATGAGGGACGCCAGCAGGGACGCTGGGTCCAAAGAGGGGGTGATTGTGACGTCCCACATCGCCTGAGAATGAGGATGTGTTTATATGTATAAATGCACCCTTTTATGACACAACGCGTTTTAAAGCCGTGATGGCAATGAACCTATTAGAACTCCGCAGTTAAGCGAGCCGCTGCGAGAGCAATCCCAGGATGGGTGACCTCCTGGGAAGTCTGGTATGGGGAGCCAAAAGCGGACAGTATTGTGTCATTGGGGGTGGGTCGTTACAAATGGTATCAGAGCCATTGCCCAGTTTGAGATGGTGGGAGAGTGCACAAGCCCAAGAGGGTTGCCGGCGAGCACTCGCTGGGATGCCAAGAATGGGGTGATCCCATGAGGGTCGCCAGCGAGGACGCTGGGTCCCAAGGGGGGTGATTGTGACGTCCCACATCGCCTGAGAATGGGGATGTGCTTATATGTATAAATACACCCTATATGACACAACGCGTTTTAAAGCCGTGATAGCAATGAACCTATCAGAACTCCGCAGTTAAGCGAGCCGCTGCGAGAGCAATCCCAGGATGGGTGACCTCCTGGGAAGTCTGATATGGGGAGCCAAAAGCGGACAATATTATGTCATTGGGGGTGGATCGTTACATCTAGTGTGGGCTTACAAAGTGTCTCCAATATTCACAAATTCACTTATCCTTAGGTGATATCATGGTCTATTTCTCTTTAAATCATAGATACTACCATCCTCCAATAGGTGAACCATTGAAATTTTCTTACTTACTCTAATATTACCATGCCTCAATTTGCTCCTTATTCATGATTGGTGGCTTATCCTCAACATTTCATTAATCCAATCCATTTATTTCCTGCTTTTCTACGGTCATCGATAGCTTCAAAACATAGATTTCTTTCAAATATTGGTTTTACAACCAATGGTATGCTATGACATCCGCATTTCATCCAAGAGTACGCCATCTAGTACCTCTTTTCTAACACTTAAACCAATCTCCAACAGTGGTCCTCAACACTTATGGTTTTACTGTGGGATACTCTTTGAACTATTCATTTTTATTCTATCATTCCCTTGTGTCGAACTTTATGTGTTACACCCAGAGCACGTTGAACTTCTATCCTTTAGTCTAATTATTGTGTTAGAAATCTTGTTTTAAAATCATTCTAATTTAACCCTTACATTTTATTAAATGATCATACTTAAATTAACTAATTGTTTCTAAATCACTCTTTAATTCATAGTTTATTAAAATAAGATATCTTAAGGTTTATCATTATTGTACTCACATGTTTAGTCTATTTCACAATAACATTTTATTAGTTGACTCGTACCTATAGTTCGAATCCTAGAAGAAGCGTCTCTCGTTGTTTGAGTAGTTGTCTCAATTGACAATGGTCTCCTTTGAGTTAGGTGCGGTGTCTATGGAGCTTCTGATCCCTATTTTTTTTAGTTGATCGCGTTCTTCAAGATTCGAGCCTCATTCGATACGTCTTAGAAGTGTATCGTTACCTTTCAAGAAAACAATTGTTAGTCCACTCGCACGGGAAACTCTCTCTTACATCGCCTATAGCTTAACAAAACCTTGCTAGACTCCTCTAAATGACTAATCAACTCAACACTTAGATCTACCCATTATAGCGTCACCAACGAAGGGCCACGCATGTTTCGACCTAAAGGTTTGTACTCAAATCAAACACCTGAAACACAGGAATGTGTTGCACTCGAATCTTTTGAGAAGCATGCAACACTTCTGAACAAAAAATAGGTGATTGTCTAAGTGGCATAGCTTGTCTACACAAAACTATGCAACGTAAACAACACAAATCATAACAGAAGCATTACAAGAATCATGCAATGCACCCATGGAGTTTTGTTTAAATCTTCTTATCTTTGTTGAAGCTTTTAAAATCCTAAGGCTCTTTTGTTATCCCTAGATTCTAATACAAACCTAGAGTTCCACTTTTCTAATGTCCCTAGGTCAAACTGCTCTGTTACCATTTTCAGGGACGACCCTTCTTTTTTTTTTTTTTTTTATATATATATATATACAAAACATTTCATAAACAATAATCCCTTAAAATATAAACGGATCTTTACAGTAGCACGACGATATGTCGCAAAGCCAATATATGGTACATACCCCATAATATGTACCTGGTAAATCAGAGTATAACATCTATCTACTATGCAACGGAAAGCATAAACCTAATAGCGGAAATCACATCTTATACATCTATCACAAATTTAACAACAAGAAGAGCCATTTAACATATATTTGTTTAAGACTTTCCTCAATATAAATACATAACAAAAATGGCTTATACAACAAGTGACATAAGCGTCACAAGCCATAAACAGAACTTATAAGACAATGGAAAACCCTTAATCCACCAATTACAACCGTTGCAGTGAGCTTCAGTCATAATATCCCAAGTACACTTATACAATGTCATCAACTACGACCAGAGTACCTACAGTCAAAGGAACTTCATCTATACGGTTGTGGAGGTAGCCACATCCGTACAGGTGAAAGTATGAGTTCACCGCCTCAATAAGAAGTGCTGAGGCCTCAGTAGTATAAAACACACTAAGTATACAATATACAAAAACATAATTGCATGCAGGGTTCAACAATGTTATACACTGAAAAATCAAATGACTTCTATTTTAACCGTGTGTGTGTGCACAATGTGTTAACAAAAAAATATCAATGCGAAATTTAAAGGAGACAGATATTTTTTTAACGAAGTGGAAACTAAATTAAGAGAAAAACCACTCAAGGGCAGCCAAACCCAGAAAATCCACTATTTAGAAGACAAGACTAGTTACAAATCATTAGCACTCACATACCCCTGATGCAGTGGTCGTACCTTGAACTCTAATGTGTAACCTAACATGAACGCCTCCCAACCAAGCCTCCTACTTGAAGGAGTCTTCAATAGAATCCTTTACCCTAGGGCCAACCCCTAAGATAGACTTCAGATCAGTGCAGCAGCAGCACACAACGACAATGGCAACGGCTTGAGAGAGACTAACTCAGCATAATAACACTAAAATATAACTCTCTAAGCACTAAAGAATTCAATACCGAATTCTTGCAGTTCTCAAGCCTTGGGACCTCTATCTATAGGTTGCAGGTTCAAATGAGCGTTTGGCTTGAAAAACCTAGGCGCCATCCGGACAATGGACATAAGGCGTCCGGACGAACAACTGTGCGAAATGCTTTCCAAAATTTCGCTGAAATTCTTTCCTGATTTGAGTCATGTCTAGACCAATGGAATGGTCGTCCGAACGGTTGATCAGATACTTATTCTTTCCATATAAGTAGCTCGCGCGTCCGGACCATGAAGGCTGTTGTCTGGACGTCTGAATTTTGAATGCGCAACTTGCCTTATGGATGTGCGCATCCGGACGGGAATCCACATCGTCCAGGCAGTTGCTGCGATCTTCCCATATCTTTATTTTGGAAAGAAATCCCATAGCTGGTCAAACACTGAGTGTCGTCCGAACGTCCTACTGAAACACAGAGGAAGGTTCGGACAGAAAGTTCTCATCGTCTTGACGGATGATGCTTTGGACAATTAGGCGTCTGGACGGTATATCACGTCGTCAGAACGGATGTTACTAACTGATGAGCGTCCGGATGTTATACTGAGTCGTCCAGATGGAAGCTTGGGATCTGCCTTCTCTGAGTTGGAATCTGCACAGAATCTTCCTTAAACACTAAAATAGCCTTCTTGAAGCTTGTGACACTTGCAACTTGCCATAATAAGGCTCTTTCCATATTAGAGAAATATACTCTGACTATCTAAAGACTGAAATAAACGGCATCCATGTGAAATAAACAACAGTACATGATAGTGATTTTGTCCAACAGAATGCAACCAACACAAAAACTAACATTCACAAATTATTAAGTTCACACAACAACACATTATCGTGTACAAGTAACGTTGTTCGACACGCACTTATATATTATAACGGTTTCTACTAACAATATTCCACGCATCTCACGTGTGCTGGCACTTCAATGCTAGGCTTACCGACAAAACTGCCCATAAAGCTACAACCCACTGGGCACACTTCTCACGTGTGCTAGCACTTCAATGCTAGGCTTACCACATATCTCACAAGTGCTAGTACTTCAATGCTAGGCTTACCGTCAACATCTCCCGTAAAGCTACAACCCTTAGGACAAACATCTCACGTGTGCTAGCACTCCAATGCTAGGCTTACCACATATCTCACAAGTGCTAGCACTTCAATGTTAGGCTTACCGTCAACACTGCCCGTAAAGATACTACCCTCAGGGCACACATCTCACATGTGCTAGAACTTCAATACTAGGCCTACCACGCATCTCGGCCAAGAGCTGCTACCCTCAGGCCTACCACTCATCTCAGCCAATAGCTATTACCCTATGACCTACCATTGTGTCAGATACTACATCACTAGACTTACCATCTATCAGCTACGGGTTATCATAATACCAAAGCATCCACACTATATACATATCATCACATGTGTATTCCCAAACATCTTCCTTTCAACACATACCACATTCCACAACAAACTCATTCTTAACACATAATCTCATACTACACAAACCATCATTCCAACTTCATGTTATTCAACCCCTAATAATTCCCACATATCAATTTCAACCATCTCAACATAATTCTTAATTCAACACTTCACAACTCAATCATAAATACATATCTTCATCAAAATTCCATAACCATATACAACCAAGATTCATCAACATCCATTTATCCATACAATTTACAATCCCATATATCCCAACTCAATCACAAACAATTTTATCAACGATTCCATAATCATATACAACCGAGATTCATCAACATCCATTTATCCATAAAATCTACAATTCAATATATCCCAACTTAATCAAAAACAATTTTGTCAATAAATTCCATAATCATAAACAACCAAGATTCATCAACATATATCATATTCACAACATAAATCTCATACAATACTCAACATCAATTCAACGTCATGCCATCATTCGCAATACAAATCTCATGCATCCTTTAATATCAATTCATTAACATATATCATATTCACCATATAGTTCGTAATTACATATACCAGATCATCATCATAGAGTTAACATCAAATTAAACTAATCATAGCAATTCATATATCTAAATTTCTAATGTTAATAATTATTGACTTCTAAACAACCCAAGTGTGTGTGTTTGTGTGCAACAAAATATCTTACATGCGGAATTTAAATAAGACAAGATGCATGGAAAATCTTGGAAACAGCATATGAAGGCACCAAACTTGTTAAATCTGCCAAACTTCAAATGTTGATTTCCAGATTTGAAGAAATTAAGATGTTGGAAGAAGAGACATTCGGAGAGTTTTACTCCAAAATGAGCGACCTAAGAAACTTAATGGTGAGTCTTGGGAAACCCGTCTCGAATGTAAAACTCATTCGTAAAATTTTAAGATCTTTTCTTGAGCGTTTCAAAATCAAGGTGACAGCTATTGAAGAAAGCGAAGACTTGGAAGAAATGAAGATTGAAGAGTTGGTGGGATCTCTACAAACGTATGAGCTGTCCCTGCCCCCGGTCAAGAAAATGAAGACCATTACCTTAAAAGCTTCCAAAAAGAAGGTCGAAATCTCATCTGAAGACGACTCTGAGGATGAACAAAAAGCTGTGGCCATACTGGCCAAAAATTTCACAAGATTAATGAGGAATTAGAGATTCAAGAAGAAGTTTTCCAAAAAAATAAAGAAGACCCCCAGAGAATCTGAACCTGAGGAAGCTGAAAAGAAAGATCTCAGAGGCACAAGATGCTTTGAATGCTCAGGATTTGGGCATATACAGGCTGACTGTGGGAACCTCAAGAAGGGCAAAGGGAAGGCATACAATGTGACTCTCAGTGATGAGTCTGAAGAAGAAGAAGCTACTGAATAAGAGAAATTTCTAGCCTTTGTGGCTTCACTTGTAGAAAATGAGGATTCTTACTACTCAGAGCATAGTGATGAAGATGAAGAAGAACTCAAGGAGGCTTACAAAACCCTTTATGTAGAGATCGAAAAGCAGAGGGATGCTCGCAAGCAGCACATTCATGAGCTGAACAGTTTATAGACAGAGAAAAGCTCGCTGCTGCTCAAGATTCAGGGACTAGAGGAGAAGCTGCTAGAGACACATCTACATTTGGAAAGAGTCACTGATGAGAAGCTGACTCACATGCTGTCAATCCAAAAGAGCCGAACTGACAAAACTAGTCCCGGGTATGTAGCTCCTCCTTCTGATATTCCCTCCACTTCCAGGACTATCTTTGTTAAGCCTACTGTCCCCGAGCCTCTACCCACTGTTGAGGATAAAGGGAAGGACAAAATCAATGGAGATGTTTCAGCTACTCAGAAGTTACCAACCATTAGAAGATCTCCCATGTGCCATCATTGTGGACTAAGTGGGCATGTCCGACCCCAGTGCTCCCTCCTTAAAGCTTAAAGAGCAAAGGTCAAGAAAAAAGAGCCCAAACAAGCAAATTACAGCACAAGACCTCTGGCCCAATATCAGACTCCATGGCAGCAGGCTCCTTATCAGCCTCCATGGAATCAAGCTCCAAAGCCTTAGGCCCCTCAATATCAAGTCCCATGGCATCAAGTCTCAAGGCATCATTCCTAACGGCGCCAGGCTCCTCAGCATCAGCAGCCTCAGCAGAGATTTGTTCCTACCAATCATAGTGGCAAATCCAAGCACTTCAAAATGCCGTAGAAGGTGGAGGATGATCAATACTACAGGGAGCCACCTATTTGGATGCAGAACATGATGCAATGGATGGATCAGCAGATGAAATCTTGCCAACAACCACCCATAGGAAGGCAGGCTTGGGTCACGAAGAAGGAAGCCATTCACCTTAAGAGGGGGAATAAACTCACCTAGTCGGTGAAGGTATCCATGCCTAGGATTTGGTTTTTAATCCTAAGGCATCAGGTTTGATTGCTTGATCTTTTCCTTGCTATATCTTGTGCTTACTGTGCAATCTTGGAACCACTGTTATTTGTCCCCTATTTCACTTGAGAGAATATTGCAGGTACTATCTGGGGAAGATAGAAAAAGCATGTCGGGCGACTTTTTTCTGTATTAGCAACTTTGAGCCTTCACAAGTTTGATCTTGCCTTCCATGCTTATGATGTTATTTCCATATAGCATTTTTTTTTATAAAAAGAAAAAAAAAAAAAAAAACAAATTTAGGGGGAGAAAATGCAGGAAATTTTATTTCTCTTTTCTTGGCATGTAAGATATTGCTTGTATTATTGCCTGATATCTTAATTAATTGTGCATTAATTGACTTTTCTTAGATATGATTGAGAGTTTATGACTATATATCTGCCAAGTTTTTCCTGTGTATATAAAAGCTGGATAGTTACTTTCCTCATGAGATGAAAATGTGCACTATCCAAGACTCCCCTAAGGTCCATCTTTTCCTCCCTGACTTGTTGCTTCTGGAAATTCTAAATAAAAGAGATGTTTTTGAAAAAATTGTCAAATTGACCAACATGCTAGTTGAACCTAGAGCCTAAAAATTCTAGCATTCTCTCTTAGCTGCAACACCAACAAGAAACAAACAATAATTCTTCTGTTCTTTGTGCTATATGCCTATATTCATTGCTTCTGTACTGAATTAGCTTTATGCCTTGTCTTTCATGGTGCAAGTAAAATTTTACCTTGTCCTTCATGGTACAAGTAAAACAATTAGGTGCTTCATCTTAGGAGTAGTGTATCAGATGAAGGTGGCTAGGCCCTAGCACTTTATAAGGTTTGACTTTTGGCTAATTTTTCATTGATTTTCTCTCTTGTCTAGAAACTTTTGTTGCTTTTTGTCATATCAGTGAAATTCATACCTTTTGAGAAAGTCTTCACACATATACGCATTGCATGAGTTGTGTAATCTATTTAAATTTTCTGTTTACAGGAAAATTTTGTGCTGATTGAACTCTGAACTCTCTTTTATATCTCTACACAGTTTTAAGATCCTATTTGATTGCTTTATCAATTGATTGTACATGTGTGTTCTATTTTTCAGTGTGAAGCGTCCGGACAATCTCTCATTGTGTCCGGACGGGTGTGGCTTAGACGACCGGAAGGTATGGCCTGTCGCATGCTTATGTGGTAACGCGCTTCAGGATGGGTTAGTGAGACGTCCGAACAGGAACCCCAGAGGTTTTAAAAACCCTAGCCGCCGCATGTTAAGCATACCCCACTCATTTTTCTCTTGAAATTTTGTTTTTTTGTGCGCTTTTATCATGGGTTAGTGCAAAATCTAGGCTTATTTTGTCCTCTTATGCATATTTCTCTCCATTCGAGGTATTTTTTTTATCCTCTTTATTCTTTTCCGTGTTTTGCTAACTGTTAGAATATTGACTCTTTTGGGAATATGTTTTGAGAATATGAATTGCATATTTGTGATATCTGTTGTGTTGGGACTTTGTGTTTCGGTATTATTTTGGACTATATTGTGATATTTGCTGATTGTAACTTTTGGAAAAGTCCTTTTTACTGCCGTTATAATGCCTGATTTTTTTTTAAAAAAAAACTAACAAGAATCTAATCTTTTTGAGAATATTTTTGGAAAATCTTGTTGGTTATTTTTTCAGAAACATGTCTGCTGGCAAGTCCACAACGCAGAGTCCGACAGAGGACAAACGGAGAGTTGGCAGCCCTAAGGGCCAAAATTATGAACAGATCTATCATTGCCGAATGGAACATGGTTCGTGCAGATATTGGCCCCTCTAAACAGCATCCCCGATATCATCCAAACCTATCACTGGGGATATCTTCACAACTACGCCTGTGTTATGCTCACCAGGCTGGTCAAATTGTTTTATGCCAATCTCGAGGTTGTTCGGGATGATGAATGCGGGATGGTTCTTCAGTCCACTGTGGATGGGCATATTATCACTATTGATCCTCAGATCATTAGTCAGTTCATCAGGGTGCCTGTGCTCCAGATCTCTGGCAGCCCATACAATGAGGTGGTATTACCTCCCTCTCTAGATGATCTTAAAGAATTTTTCCATGCTATTCCTCAGGGAGAGGAGTGTGCCACTACCATCAGGATCGGTGCTCTATCTTCCCCACACCGCACGCTTGCCAAGATTGTCAAGCACAACCTCTGGCCCGTTGTTAGGCGCAATGATCAGATCTTGAAGAGGGCTCAGTTCGTTTATGCCATCTGTCTTCGCTTGCCCTTCTGCCTGTGCAAGCATATTTTGGGAGTTATTCTGGAGGTTCGTGATGAGAGCAATACCGGTCTCCCGTTTGGCTGCCTGCTCACTTAGATTATTTTACACTCAGGCATCGGTGTCACTGGAGTGCCGAAAATGAAGATTCAGGATCCCATCAGCAAGCAGATGTTGATGAAGTCTAATGCCCAGCTGAGGCGTGATGATCTGGATGATGTTCCACAGCCCCCTCCTATCCATGTAGTAGTACCTGATATGGCGTCCTCTTCTCAGACTGCTCCTCCATCTACATCGCAGGATACCAGATATGCTCAGATATTGGAAGCCTTGGCCGTACTTCAGGGTGGCATGAGCTCTATGTAGTTGACACTTTCATCTCTGTAGCAGAAGGTTCACTCGATCAACCTTCGTGTGGAGCAGAGCCAGCTGGACATCCCGGAGTGTCTCAAGCATCATCATCCGTCCAGCAGTGATGATGAGGATGATGCGCCGATGGCTTATGCATCTTGATTTTTTTTTTGTTCTATTTTGAGACATTATGTTATTCTGTTTTGGATATTTTGTTAAACTTCTTTAACTCCTAGATATTATTACTCTATTTACCCTTGTCCTTCTGAGACACTTAGGGGGAGTAATTTTTGTGTGGTTTTTCTTCTTACTCTTGTTTACCGTTTGTCCTTTTGTGACAAAAATGGGGAGTAGTTTTTTTATTTTTTGATTTGTACCGGGATTGTATTTTTAACCAGTCAAGTGATTTTTGTCCCAAAATGGCCAAAGGGGGAGTTTGTTAGTTTGTGATTGGCTACATTCTATTGGACAAAATCACTTTTATGTAATGATGCATTTAAACAGGGATTCAGCTATTCAGAGTTCTTCTAGAAGATTCTGTACAGTCTACAAGTCAGAGAAATCGGATCCCTTGCAGCCGTTCGGACGATGTGATATACAGTCCAGACGCCCAACTGTCCAAAGCATCATCCGTTAGGACGACGAGAACTTTCCGTCTGGACCTTCCTTTGTCTTGAGAAGCTTCGAACTGTTCCAGCTTACATCCGTCCAGACGTTTCAGAAGCACGTCCGAACGCCACTCAGTGTTCGATTAGCTATGGGATTTCTTTTCAAAACACAGATATGGGAAGACAGCTGCAACAGTCCGGATGACGTGGATTCCCGTTCACACACGCTCATCCATAAGGCAAGTCGCGCATTCAAAATTCAAACATTCGGACGACGGTCTGCATGGTCCGAACGAGCGAGCTTCATATATGAAATTGCGTGCATCAGATCAACCGTTCGGACGAAATATCGTATGTTCTGGACGCGCCAAGCCTTGATATGGAAATTGCCTACAGCTAAAGTGCGACCGTCAGAACGACAGGGTAACACCGTCCGGACGCGGCTCAATTCAGGAAAGAATTTCTAGGAAATTTGGAAAGCCGATCGCACAGTTGTCTGTTCGGACGCCTTATGTCTACCGTCCGGACGGCGCCTAGGTATTTCAAGCCAGACTCTCATTTGAACCTACAGCCTATAAGTAGAGGTCCCTAGGCTTGAGAACTGTAAGAATTCGATATTGAATTCCATACTACTTAAAGAGTTATATTTTAGAGTTATTGTGTTGAGTTTGTCTCTCTGAAGCCGTTGCCGTTGTGTGCTGTTGCTGAGTTGATTTAAAGTCTATCTTAGTGGTTGGTCCTAAGGTAAAGGATTCCGTTGAAGACCCTTTCAGGTAGGAGATCTGGTTGGGAGGCGTTCGTGTTGGGTTACACGTCAGAGTTCAATGTACGACCACTACATAAGGTTATGTGAGTGCTACTGCTTTGTAGCTAGTCTTGTCTTCTAAATAGTGGATATCTTGGGTTTGCCTGCCCCGGAGTTGTTTTTCTCTTAACTGAGTTTTGACTTTGTCAACAAAATATCTGCTTCCTTTAATTTTGCATTTTGATATTTTTTTGCACACATTTTTGCACACACTTGTTTATATTAGAAGTCATTTATTTTTTAGGGTGAATGTCGGCCTCCTTTTTGACCCATGCCTGACTTCCTTCCTTCTGGTGGTTGTCGATAGGACTTCATGTGATGATCCATCCACTGTATCATACTCTACATCCATATAGGTAGCTCCCTATAGAATTGATCATCCTCCATCTTCTACGGCTTCTTCATGAAGTGCCTTGATTTGTTAGTCTTGGGTTTACCACTCTGATTGGCAGGAAAAAATCTCTGTAGATGCCACTGATACTGAGGAGCCTGACGTCGTGGAGCCTGGTGCCTTGGATCCTGATGCCATGGAGCTTGATACCTTCAGCCTTGCATAGTTAGCCTTTTGCTCATCAATACATTTTAGAGCTTTCATAAGGTTCCAAGGCTAGTGATCCAATGGTCGGGGGCCAAAGGATCTTCACTACCCTAAAAAATTGCAGAATTGTGCCTGAAGAAGTTTGCCGATGAGCACTTGATTGTTTCTTCACAATCCCTTTGGTGTTGAAAATCGAAAATAATCGTGGCCAGGAATTGGGGACGGAGGAGGATGAGGAGGTGGTGGAGGAAGTTGTTCACCGCCATCCCCATCATTCACTTGTTCCCTCACGCGACGTTGACGATGAGCTTATTCTTTAGGCGGCATTGCTTTGGAAAGTTGTTATGTTAGTGTAGAGAATGAAAAATAAATTGACTTCTAATTTAACCGTCTGTGTGTGGGTAACGTGTAACAAAATATCAAAAGTGGGAAATTAAATGAGACAGAGAAAAAGAACTCCGGGGCAGCAAAACCCAGGAAATCTACTATTCAGAAGACACAGCTAGTACAAAGACAGTAACACTCACATACCCATATGCAGTGATCGTATCTTGCACTCTAACATGTAACCTAGTGTGAACGCCTCCCAACCAAGTCACCTACTTGAATGGGTCTTCAATAGATTCCTTTACCTTAGGACTCCTCCTTAAGATAGACTTCAACAAGAGCACTGCAACAGCACATCGGCAACATCTTGAGAGCTAGTAGATCTTCACAATATCTCCCTAAACACCCTCTTTATTCAATACCGAATTCTGTGTAGAATACATGCCTAGAAGCCTCTATTTATAGGCTTATAAAACCTAAATCGAGTCTGTCTCTGATTTCTCTAGATGGCATCCAAATGGAAGCATTGAGCGTCTGAACGGTCTTCTGTCCAACCGGCTTTCCATAACATGCTCCATGCTTTTCCATATTAAGGCCGCGTCCAGAGGGTGTTGCCCTAGAGTCCAGACGGTTGCACTTTGTTTCCACGTAATTGCCATAATAGGACTGCGTCCTGACGGTGTTGCCCTATCGTCCGGATGGATGCAGAGTGTATGCACACAAGTTCCTTATCAAGGATCTCGGCGTCCGGACGGTGTTGTCCTGACGTCTGAACGGGCGCAAGCTGTCTTCCCACTCCATGTCTGAGAAGGAAAGTTGGAATCTTCAAGAACTATGAAGTGCGTCCGGACGTGTTGCCACGACGTTCGGACGGATGCATCCTTGAAGCTTTTTGACATTGATGGGCGTCCAGACGCATGACTGGGCCGTCTGGACGGAAACATGGGATCCGACTTCTCTGAGTTGGAATATGCACAAAATTTTCCTTGAGCACTTGAAATAGCTTTTCAGAAATTCTTTTGAAGACTCTGAAAAACACGGCATACCTGATTATGAAAGCAACATTACATGATAGTGATTTTGGCCTCATTCTGTGTTTGGACAAAATCACTTATGTGTAAAGATTCTGTAAACAAGGATTCCACTTGTCAGAGCATTTTCAGAAGACTCTGCACTGCGAAAAAGATAGAAGATTTATGTTTCAATGTCAGCCGTCCAGACGACGTATCATCCCACCCAGACGACGTGTTCATCCCGACCTGACGCCAGACAGACCAGCATCATCCGTCCGGATGACGTGTCTTTTCTGTCCGGACCCTACACTGTATCGAGAAGCTTCTGTTCCAGCTTCCATCCGTCCGAACATCTTAGCAGCCAGTCCGGACGCATATCAGTACTCGAACAGTCTCAGAGTCTTTCCAAGTTCCAATAAAGGGAAGATTGATCAATTGTTCGGACGATGTGGTATCCCGTCCGGACACGAGTCTCCTTAAGGCAAGAATCGCAATTCAAATATCATCGTCCGGATGTCAAGTCAGCCTTGGTCCGAACGCGTGCTCCTCAGTTAAGGAAATTGCCGATTCGACTTCAACCGTCTGGATGTTTGCCTCTCTTGGTCCGAACGCACGCATAGCAGATATGGAAATTGCGTGTTGAAGAATTGCTGTCTAGACGTTCTTCCCCCTTGGTCCGGACGCGCTAATCCTTATATGGAAATTACTTGCAGAGGACGTGCGACCGTCCAGACGTTAGTGTCTCACCTTCCGGACGCAGGTTTTAAACAGGAAAGATTTTCAACAAAATTTTTGGAAAATCCTGTCGCACAGTTGTCCATCCGGACGGCCCAAGTTCACCGTCCGGACGGCGTCCGTACATATTACAACAGTCGCCCATTCTGCACCTCAGCCTATAAATAGAGTCCCCTGGGCATTGAGAACTGCAAGAATTCGGTATTGAATTCCACAAGAGCTCAGAGAAGTTCAAGATCCCTCTGAAGCCGTTTCAAGTGTGTTGCGCTACAACTGAAGTCTATCTTAGAGGTAGGCTCTAAGGTAAGGAATTCCATTGAAGACCCCTTCAAGTAGGAGACTTGGTTAGGAAGAGTTCGTGTTGGGTTACACGTCAGAGAGCAAGGTACGACCATTGTATCGGTACATGTGAGTGTTACTATCTTGTATCTAGCTTCGTCTTCTGAATAGTGGAATTCCTGGGTTTGGCTGCCCCGGAGTGGTTTTTCTCTTAATTGAGTTTCCACTTTGTCAACAAAAACTATGTGTCTTTTATTTTCCGCTGTGCTTGATTTTTGTTGACACTTGTTGCACACACTTTCTTTTAGAAGTCAATTTCAATTTTCAATAATGCAGCCAACACAAACTAATAGAGAAGACCACATGGACAAGCATCAACTCGTAGGTAGGTGCATTCTAATAGACATGTAATGCACCAAAACTTAAGTCTCATTACGGTTTCCATGTTTTAGTCTTTGCTAGAAGCTTTTAAGATCCTAAAGCTCGGGTGTTACACTTGGACTCTAACACAACTTTAGACACTTACTCTCAATGGTCCAAGCTCCGAGGACTAAACTGCTATCTGGTATCATACCAAAAGCTGTGGTGACTCGATTCAAATACGTGACATAATTTTATTTTATTTTTAACCAAGCCGTCACAAAGGTTGGAAGACTATACACATGTCAACCTGATAGACAAAAGATGAATGTCTCTCAATATAGCATGAACATGAACTCAAAATTTGAAACTCTCTAGAATCAATACCCAAGGTTTCTGAAAAATAGATGACTTCTATTTAACCGTGTGTGTGTGCACAATGTGTTAACAAAATAATGCAAAAGTGAAATTTAAATGGCGCAAGTATTTTGTTAACGAAGTTGAAACTCTATGAAGAGAAAAACCACTCTAGGGCAGCCAAATCTAGGAAATCCACTATTTAGAAGACAAAGCTAGTTACAAAGAAGTGGCACTCACATACCCTTATCCAGTGGTCATACCTTGAACTCTAACGTGTAACCCAACATGAACGCCTCCCAACCAAGTCACCTACTTGAAGGGGTCTTCAATGGAATCCTTTACCTTAGGGCTCCTCCCTAAGATAGACTTCAATTTCAGCACAACAACAACACACAACGGCAACGGCTTAGGAGTGTGCGGATCAGCACAAAAACTCCTAAAATATACTCTCTAAGTTCTACAGAATTCAATACTGAATTCTTGCAAATTACATGCCTAGGGGCCTTTATTTATAGGCTACAGAAAACCTAAATCGCGTCTAATACGATTTTCCTAGGAGGCGTTCAGACGGTGTTGCCTTAGTGTCCAAACGGTTGCACTTCTGCTGCATGCAATTTCCATATTAAGGCCTGAGCGTCCAGACCATGGAGTCTGACGTCCGGACGGTTGAACGTTTTCTGCATAACTTGCCTTATCAAGGATAGCATTTGGACTGGAACACTACATCGTCCGGACGGTTGTAGCTGTCTTCCCATATCTGTTTTTTGGAAAGAAATCCTTTTACTTGTCGAACACAGAATGGCGTCCAGACGTGTTGTTGAGACGTTCGGATGGATGCAATCGAGAACAGTTCGAAGCTTCTGGACAGAGGGATGTCCGGACGGAAAGTTCTCATCGTCCGGACGGATGATACTTTGATAGATGAGCGTTTGGACGGAATACCACGTTGTTCGGACGGATGGAAAGGAACTGAACTACACTGTTTTGAAAGTTGCACGGAGTCTTCTTGAAGCTCATAACTGAAGTGTAGACTCTGAATAAAACAACATCCCTGAATAAAAAGCATCATTACATAGAAGTGATTTTGTCCAACAGAATGCAGCCAATCACAAACTAACAATTTTGGTACAAACTCTAGGGCAGAGAAGTGAGAAAACCATGAGGAGAAATGAGAGGAAATTGAGGTAAAACACATGAGTCTAGGTAAGATGGAAATTGAGCGAACATAGGGAATCCTCCTCTTCTCCATTTATAGGCTATCCGTTTTCACCTCTTTCTGGCATAGTTTTTGGGAATCCCACCTATTCTTCGTTGCAGTTGGAGATTCCCTCCCAAGAATATCGATGAGGTTATCCTGTGTGGCCTAGCGGTTACTTAACGTGGCTAGAGGGGGTAATTGGATATAACATATCTTAATGTGGTCTACGAATCCTCATACCTGAGGTAGGATGTGTTCGGTGCTAGGGTGATGGGCTCTTCGCCAACCAAGCCAAAGTAAATGGCTCGAGGAGCTCAAAGGCTCCTTGGTTACCTTGGCTTGGTTGTAGATGATCCCACAGTCGTTGAATCAAATGGGCCTTCGGTAGAAGGCCTTATGTGCCATTGGTATCGAGGTACACCAAAGAATGGCATAGGGGAAACTGAAGCGAAATTTGTGTAGTATTTAAATGGTCCATTTTTTATTTTTTATTTTTATTTATTTTTCCAAATTTTTTATTCACAGCAGGTTCGTGATGGTTCTTCATAGCAAGTTTACTTGATGGTTTTCTTATCCTCATGAGTCAAGAGTATTCTTTTTTTTTTTATTTTTTTTTATTTTTTTGTGTGCACAGTTTCAAATGGGAAACAAAATGAAAACTTTTCCATTATACAAAATATTTTCTAATAAACAAACACAAGTTGAAACAAAAAGCATATGGCTGGACGCATTTTCCCTAGATGATGCTAATGCGATGGATAAAAACTGTTTCGAAAAATAGGTAAAACACATTATTTCGAAACTGTTTCATAAAAAAAAAGAAAAAGTAAAATTAGCTAAAAAAGAGGAATAGTCATGAGTCATGAGGATAAGAAAACCATCAAGTAAACTTGCAGTGAAGAACCATCACAAACCTGCTGTGAATAACAAATTTGGAAAAAAGAAAAATCTCGCACAACTAAACTTGTTCATCATGTGAAAGCAAATTAATTGGAAAGAGAACATGTAAAAAGAAAGAAAAAAGAGAAAAAAAAAAAATGAAGAAGAAGGGGGTTAGAACAAAGGGGAAGAAAAAACGAAGAAGAAGAGGGTTAGAAGAATTAAAGGCCAGGTTTATTTGAAAGAGATATTAGGTTTGAAGAAGAAATGTTTTTTCTTTTTATTATTATTATTATTATTATTTTTTGTAAAAAAGGAAAAAAATATAAAGATAAAGAAAAACAAACGGGAGGTTAACACGTACCGTTAAAGTCTATTAAAAGTTAAATGTGCTTCTCACATGTTTCAAGACACTTGTTAGCTTATTAAACTGGTTTGTAGCTAATTTTTGTCCATTGCACAATTCATTGCCAAATTTATTTTAAGAAATATAAAAAATGGAGCACCCTTATCTCTGGTACTGATTGTCAGCATGATTTACCGAAGGGAGAATGAATAACTGCTTGCTGTAGTGATCCTATATAAAAGAGAATAATTCGCTAGCATAATGAATCCGGACCTGCTATATATTCACCAAATTTTTAGAGATACACTTAATATAAATCGTTTTTTGAACAAATGATCTGAGGATTTTATTGATCAAAGATCATGATTGCATAAAGCTCTTACATTGCAAAGCATAAAGCTCTGCAAAATCATAGCTACATGCTATGAGGTTACATAGTCATAGATACAAATAAAATTCTTAAAATAAAGTGTTATCTATGACTATCATTTTTTGCTAACCCATATACAAAAATAGTTAAAGAGCAGATCTGCTCCGAGTAGACTAGATATATCTAAGACAAAGTAGCCAAATATCTTAGAAAAATTTATTTAAACCGGCCGTGAGAGATAACCCCTCACACCTGACTAACCTTCATTCCATAGATCGTCAATGAAGGCAAATCTAAAGAGAAGAAAAACTCTTATTCAAAATAAAACACAACCAGCAAACAGCAGCAATGGCCATGGAGGAGATGTACGACACATCAAAGAGGTAGATGGACATATGCATAGCGCGAAGAGGCCAAAATTGATGATATAGTCGGACAATACCTACAAACAAAAGAAAAAACTAGAATGGGATGGGGAGGGTAAGAGCAGAGAGTAGAAAGGGATCTGCCCCCTCCTCCACTCAGATCTGTTTTCTGAGGGGGTAAAGTCTAAGGCTAGCCTTATACATCGTAGATGCTTAATAACAATTTAAAATCGAAATAAGAATGGTTGATTTCTACATACAATGGTATGAGAGCGTGGTATAATAGAAATTGGTATAGCAAATAAAGCTGATTCAAAGGAATATACGAATTCTAGACTTCCACACGGACATCACGTTATGTACCATAAACGTCACATGTTTATAAGAAAAATGTTCACGGCTCTGCTTGAAGGTTTACAGCTTGGAGAATTTATATATTTTCTGTGTACAATTACATCTTATTAGTCTTATAATAACGTACACAATTGCACCAGTACTACATTTCTTTTTATATATATATAAAACAAACTTGTGTTCTTCACTGTCCTTCATCAGGTGCCTTTGAACTTACTACTGGCCTGAAAGAAAGCTAGCGTAAATGAGTTCAGAATTGCAGCCTAAGCTTCCTGTTCTAGATTTCTCCTTTGAAAATTTGAAGCCTGGTACAAGCTCTTGGGTGTCAGCATGCAAGGAAGTTCGACTAGCACTTGAAGACTATGGCTGCTTTGTCCTAGTGTACAACAAAGTCCCCTCAGACCTTCGCAATGGAGTCTTTGGGGCCCTGGAAGAGTTGTTTGATCTCCCCACCGAAACCAAAATGCAAAACAAATATGAAAAGCCCTTGAATGGGTATGTTGGACAAATTCCTAAGCTTCCTCTCCATGAAAGCATGGGCATTGACAACGCAACAACCCAAGAAGGAACTCAGAGTTTCACAAATCTAATGTGGCCTAATGGAAACGATAATTTCTGGTAACAGTTGAACTGGTTTACTATTATTTCTTCTTTTTTTTCTTTGTTTCTCACTCATGCTTTCTTGCCTAGTGCCCGTCTACATTCATACGCAAAGCTAGCAGCGGAACTAGACGATATGGTGAGCAGAATGATACATGAAAGCTATGGTGTTGAGAAGTACTACGATTCTCACAAAGGGTCGACCACTTACCTTCTTCGAGTGTTGAAGAATAGAGTACCACAGGGGAATGAGCCTAATATTGCTTTTGTCACTCATACTGACAAGAGCTTCACAACCATACTCCACCAAAATCAAGTTAACGGTTTGGAGGTGGAAACAAAGGACGGAAACTGGATTAATGTGGAGTTCTCACCTTCATCCTTCGTAGTAATTGCAGGCGACGCTCTAATGGTTGGTCACTACCATCTAATTTGATGTTTGTTGGGAGCAAAAGAAATTGATGTAGGATGACAACTCTCAATTTTTGGGTTCAAACATAACCACTCGTCTGCAAATCCCGTTGACGAGATTGCAGACAAGCCATTCTGTGTGAGATAATTCTGCATGCAGAACCACTCGTTCCCATACTCCGTTTGAACAAGCTTTGCAGACAAGTGGTTCTGAAATTAATAGAATAATTATTTCCTTCTATGCTTTCATTGCTTGAACCCCAAAATGGGGGTTGCGGTTCTAAATCAGAACTAAATTGATTAAAAAGAAGAATAAAAGAAAAGAACACTAACCAAGACAGAAGGATTTAGTTTAAGTTCATATCTAATTGTTAATTGAAGTGATAAATTGGACTGTCTGGAATCATTTTGGGTTTGCTTCTTCTACTTGTCTTTTTAATATTTCTTTCAAAGAAGTGTAAGCAAGCTAGCGTTCATTCTGCATTTCTAACAGATGCTTGTGTTGCTTGGCTTAGGCATGGAGCAATGACAGAATTCTTTCTCCTAGCCATCGAGTAACCATGAATGGGAAGGAAACAAGGTACTCCCTCGGACTGTTTTCATTCAGCAATGGGATTGTACAAGTACCTGAAGAGCTTGTTGATGACGAACACCCCTTGCAGTATAAGCCATTTGATCATACTGGATTACTGCATTTCTTTCGCACAGATGAGGGTTATAAATCCAAATGCCCTATCAAAGCCTATTGTGGTGTCTGAATCTATCGTTTATCTAAAGACACCTTGTGCAACGTACGTTCTGTATCAAAAAATGTTTACTATAGGAGTGTTCTAATATCAATGCAATAAATAAAGGTTTGCAACTGCTTTCTTATACGCTGTGAGTGTGTTGTATATTTCTTACTAACTAGTATACTTGCGGAACGATCGAGTAATGTTAGAAAGAAGACTCTTTATCCCTTTCTTGTTTCTTCAAAGGTGATGTAATTTTTAAAATTATCGGTGGATCAAAATCCAATATTATCCATTTAATTTATAACAATAATTGAAGTTCTTTTGGATGAATAAGAATTGATTAATAGAATAATAGAACTAGAATACAAACACAAGGAGGGTACAACCAAACAGCCCCAAAAACTACAACTAGATGGGGCCAGAACAACCATAGATACACAAAACCAAGTTAACTAACAATGAATCAAAGAGTACGAAGGAAGTAATTACCTATTCCTAATTATAATTATGTCCTCAGAAAAAATCCATAATTCAACCACCGGTTTGTAGAGGTACCTAGCTAGACAATAAATTAATTTTACTTTTAACTAATTAGAAAAGAATATCATAATTGAGTACCAAGCTCTCACTGCTTAGAGAGAAATCCTTAATGATGAAAAGTATGTTATGCGCAAGGATATCGTAAAAGCTGCCGAAAACAAGTTCATAGAGTATTAGGCAAGCAAGAATATAAAAGACTTAATGGAATAAATGAAAGCATGCATTGCATAATTTACTATGATGGATATGTTGTGAGTTGTCAAGATTTTCATAATAGATGTATCACTATGTATATGTGCCTCAATGGATAGAACATATATATATTCGTTATAGCTGGTTCCATACGATGTTTTCATTCGTGTCATGTTTAGATATATTTATATGCTTGTGTTACGCTACTCAAGAGGGTGGAACGCATGTATATGAGTGTAACTGAGTTGTGATGTCATACGATTCTAGGCCTAGATATATTAATATGCCTATGTTTTGCTACTCTACGGGGCGAGACATACGTATATCTATGTAGCTGAGTTATACTGTATATTTACATATGTTATAAGTTAATTAGATGGGTTTGTATGTGTATGCTTCCGAACAAGAGTTTGGATCATGTACATATATTCACAACTAAATAGTATGTTTTTTGGTTTTTATGACTACAATGTTTACTTTATTAGTTATGAATTGTTTATTTCAAAAGAATATAAAACCCAAAGGTAGTTGTTATTGTAAACTCGTGTAGAAAGTGAAAAGTTGGCTCAGTGTAAAAAGTCAGTGACTCTTATACTTAGTAGAACTGTGGACTCATATATCCGCCTATGTTATCGTGGTAACCCTACAATCGAATAGAAAATGTTGTTGATGCAGGTGACAAGGGCGCTGATGATGATCTTGTCACCGTGTACATGGACTACTACGATTGAGGTTGTGGGATGCTATTTGCTTTTGTGCTTGGCTAACATGTGTTTAGTCTATCTCCTTTTGTACTGCATTGGAGCAAACTTGTAAACACTCATGATGTAATTATGGCACTGTGTCGCATATGGAACTTTTGTATAACCTTTCTTTTGTATGTAGTTGATAATACAACTTCAAATCCTTATAAATATAGACATTTATGTTAGCTTTGTGTGTTATGTGTTATTACAATATGTTTAGATGTTTCCGTTGCAATGTTGTTAGTTTTTGTGTTGGCTACATTCTGTTGGACAAAATTACTTCTATGTAATGTTGCTGCTTTCACAGGGATGCTGCTTTATCCAGAGTCTACTCTTCATCTATGTTCATCGAAAAGATTCTGTGAAGTTTTCAAGGATTTATTTCGGTTCCCTGTCAGCCGTTCGGACGACTTGGTATTCCGTGCGGACGCTCATCAGTCAGCAACATCCGTCTGGACGACGAGATCTTTCCGTCCGGACGCCCATCAGTGTCTAGAAGCTTCGAATAGTTCAAGATTGCATCCGTCCGAACGTAATGGCAAATCGTCGGGACGCTATTCAGAGTTCGAGAAAATCCCAGTGTTTCAGTGCATCTGTCCGGACGACGTGGTTATACCGTCCGGACGCCATTCAGGGTTTGACAAGCATTAGGTTTTCTGCCTCAAGACACAGTTATGGGAAGACGGCTGCTACCGTCCGGACGATGTGTGATCTCGTCCGGACGATGTCCTCTATAAGGCAAGAACGTGCATACCAAGTTCAACCGTTCGGACGTCAGCCTTCATGGTCCGGACGATCAAGCTTCATATATGGAAATTGTGTGCACCAGTTCAACCGTCCGGACGTTAGCCTTCAAGGTCCGGACGCTCCAAGCCTTATTATGGTAATTTCGTGCAGCCGAAGTTCAACCGTCCGGACGCTATGGCAACACCGTCCGAACGCGACCTTATTATGGAAGCTTTCAGCGCTATCTTGGAGAGGCGGTTGCAGTTGACCGTCCAGACTCTCGGTCAAGTCGTCCGGACACCCTCTGGTATTTTGGTCATAACTTTTTACTCAAATATAGGATTGGGACGAAATTGGCTTCATTGGAAAGCTTAAAAAAAATGCTGTAATTTGAGTGTCCGGACGGACCCTAGAAGAGTCCAGAAGGCCCTGTAGAAAATTCCAGAATACTTTTCGGACAAGTAAAACTTGGCCCGTCTGGACGGCCCAAGGCTCCCGTCCAGACGTGTAACGATCCACCCCCAATGACACAATACTGTCCGCTTTTGGCTCCCCATATCAGACTTCCCAGGAGGTCACCCATCCTGGGATTGCTCTCGCAGCGGCTCGCTTAACTGCGGAGTTCTGATAGGTTCATTGCCATCACGGCTTTAAAACGCGTTGTGTCATAAATGGTGCATTTATACATATA
Source organism: Alnus rubra (assembly GCA_028654335.1). Lineage (NCBI taxonomy): Eukaryota > Viridiplantae > Streptophyta > Magnoliopsida > Fagales > Betulaceae > Alnus > Alnus rubra. Next base: position 2,452,188 of record JAJPGS010001935.1, on the reverse strand, counting down.
AGCACATCTCCATTCCCAGGCGATGTGGGACGTCACAGGACGTGCGTGCCCCAGAATCCGTTTTTGACTCAAAATAGGATTTCCTAAGCCTATAAATAAGAGGCTCTAGGCATGCTTTCAACATAGAATTCGGTGGTGAATTCTCTACAGCTTAGAGACATGATATTTCCTCTAAAGCCTTGCCAAGTGTGTGATTTGGTCAGCTGTGAAGTCTATCTTAGGGATTGGCCCTAAGGTAAATGAGTTCCATTGAAGACCCCTTCGGGTAGGAGAACCTGGTTGGGAAGCGTTCGTGTTGGGTTACACGTCAGAGATCAAGGTACGACCACTGCATCGGTACATGTGAGTGTTACTGTCTTGTATCTAGCTATGTCTTCTGAATAGTGGAATTCCTGAGTTTGGCTGCCTCGGAGTGGTTTTTCTCTTAATTGAGTTTCCACTTCATCAACAAAATATTTGTCTCCTTTAAATTCCGCATTTAATATTTTGTTGCACACTGTTCACACACACTGTTAAATTTAGAAGTCTATTTATTTTTCAAATGTATTATCTCTAATCTGATATATTTATGTTATGAGAAGTTATTAAATATGCACAGGTTATTGTGTTGAATGGGTTAAAAAAAAATGCATTGACCTGGGTTGTTACAGCTTGTACCAACACTACTCCGCAATAAGTTACATGGAAGGGGATGGGGGAGTCTCAGCTTCACGAGAGCGATTGTTCTCAAGAAACTGCTTGGAATCTAGTTAATTTGTGCTCTCCGTCGACACTTCCTCCATCTTCCTCTTCGTGTCTAAAAAGGTTCTTCATTCTTTGGAGTTACAGAGAGAGAGAGAGAGAAATAGAGAGCAGGGGAAAATGAGATAAAGAAAATGAAACTTGTTTAGGAAATGACGCGAAATGGGGAAGAGGATGGGACTTGCTTCGGAAGAGTACTAATTGTTCAGGGCATTAAAGAGGTTTGTGAAAGTGGGAGAGGAAAAAGCTTGTAATGTTCATAGCATTGTGCCCTACAAATAACACTAACAATTCCCATGGAAATGGTTATTTCAAGACATAGTGTGCAACCAAATAAAAGAATGATTATTTCATCATTCCAATGGTTTATTCGGCATACCAAACGTATACATTTTTGCATTAAATGACCATTTTCAATTGATGTTATTTTTATTATCTTGTCCTTACTTAATTGCTCTGGTAGATCTTATAATTCTTCGTACCTCTGAGCGACTAAGTTGATGAACCTAACCCTAACGAGTTATGCCGTTACAACACAACATAAGAGTACTCTAGAATCTAAAATCTTGTTGTACCCAAGCTAACATTAGCCCTTCAAAAACTAACGTTGTATAAATTATAGAAAGAACATTGCATTGGATTGGATTGCGGAAGGCTGGAGTATCAATGTAGAAGGCTATTCTATGTTTAGTCTTTATTCTAAGCTTAAGACTGTGAAGCGAATCTTAAAGGTGAAAAATTTGGAGGTTTTTGGGGGTTTGGGACGGAGAGTGACTCAAGCTAGGCGGGAGTTGGCTGCTGCTCAGGCTGCATTCCTCTCTTCTCATGGAGACACTACTTGGCTTCAAAAAGAAAGAGAATGCTTGCATGTTCTGATTTCTATCACACCTGCTGAAGAGAATTTTTTAAAGCAGAAGTCTCAGAATAATTGGTTGAATTTAGGAGATGGAAATACAGCTTTTTTCCACAAGGTGGTTAAAGCACAAAATTCCTTTAACTTGATTAAGGTCTTATTGGATGTTGAGGGGACTAGGTTCACTGATATGCAGCGTATTAAAGACATATCTCTGGACTATTACTAGAACCTCCTTGGGCATACTTCTCATGAATTCACTCACGTGAAGGCTGATAAAGTTGCTAATTTGTTCTGTAAGAAGTTCTCTCCTTCTTGTATTGAGCTCATGCAGGCTCGGGTAACTAAGGATGAGATTCAACAAGTTGTTCTCTCTATGAATAGATCCAAAGCCCCGGGCCCTGATGGGTTTTCTGCGGGGTTTTTTCAGCAAGATTGGCCTATTGTGGGGGAGGATGTCTATGATGCTATTATGGAGTTCTTCTCTTCTGGTAGGCTGCTTTAGGAGGTCAACTCTACAATTATAAACCTTGTCCCTAAGAAAAAGAATGCTACTACTATGGGGGATTTCATGCCCATTTCTTGTTGTAACTTGGTCTACAAATGTATTACAAAGATTCTGGCCAACAGATTGGTGGCTGGACTAGATGAGGTAATTAGCTCTAATCAAGGTGCTTTTGTTCCAAAGAGAAGTATAGTGGAGAATATTTTGTTGGCTCAAGAACTAGTGTGCAACTATCATAGAACAGTGGGTAAGGCTCGTTGCACCCTCAAGATTGACTTAATGAAAGCTTATGATTCCCTTAATTGGGACTATGTTTTGCATTGCTTGGGCTGCGTTGGTGCTCCTATTGTCTATGTTAATTGGGTTAAAGAGTGTATCACTTCTCCTAGATTCACTCTTGCACTTAATGGAACATTGGTGGGGTACTTTAAAGGTAGGAAAGGGCTTAGACAAGGAGACCCGCTCTTTCCCTATCTTTTTGTGATTGCTATGGAGGGTTTATCCCGGTTGTTTGAGGAGGCTGCTATTCATAACCCTCTTTTTGATTTTCATCCGAAGTGTAGTTCACTAAAGCTTACTCATTTATGCTTTGCGGATGACCTCCTTATATTCTCTACTGCTTTTTGTGATTCTATTAAAGTCATCAATGATGTTCTTGAGGAGTTTGAAGAGCTGGCTGGGTTGAAGGAAAATCCCACTAAGAGTTCGGTGTTCTTTGGAGGAGTTTCCTTGGGGATTAAAAATGATATTATGAATTTTCTGCACATGCATGAAAGGAAGTTGCCTATTCAATACCTTGGAGTTCCACTTCTTTCTAAGCGGCTGACAGCAACTGATTGTGATGTTTTGGTCTCCAAAATTGCTAGTTGTATTGATTCCTGGTTAGCTCGGAATCTATCCTTTGCAGGAAGACTCCAACTAGTATCCTCTGTTTTTCTTAGTATTCAGGTTTATTGGGCTAAAGTCTTTATTTTGCCTAAAATGGTTATTTTTCTTCAGCAGAAATTTAAGGGCTTCTTGTGGGGTGGAAAAGATACTAAGGCGCATGCTAAAGTTTCAAGGGAGAAGCTTTATAATCCTAAATGTGAAGGTGGGTTAGGTATCAAAATCCAGGAAGTATGGAATAATGCTTCTATCTTGTAACATTTTTAGGCTCTCTTTACCAAAGTTGGCTCTCTTTTGGTGGCTTGGATTGAAGAGAATAGGCTGAAAGGAAAGAGCTTTTGGCAGGTTTCTATCCCCAATGATTGCTCTTGGTGTTGGAAGAAGTTGCTGAGACTTCGAAATATTGCTAAACAATTTTTTAGCTTCAAAGTAGGGAGTGGTTCTCAGATTTTCTTTTGGCATGATAAGTGGCATCCTACAGGTTATTTGCTGGATTGTTTGGCACCCGTGCAGTGCATGACTCAAGTATTCCCCTTGATGCTAAGGTGTCTAAGATCATTAAGGGTGGGGACTGGTACTGGCCATTTGCCCGGTCCAATACTATTGTGGAAATTTAAAGTAGGCTACCTGAGATTCTTATTGGAGGTGAGGATTTGGCTGTTTGGCACTCTCCCAATGGTGATTATTCTTGTCCAGCTACTTGGGATCAGTTGCGAGTAAAACTCTTGGTTGTTGCGTGGTGGAAGTTGGTTTGGGACCCTCTGGCCATCCCTCGGCATTCTTTCTTTCCATGGTTGGTTTTTAGAGAGGCTATAGTGACTAAATACCAGATGAGTAGTTGAGGGTATACTGGCAATGTGCTTTGCTTGTTTTGTCATACTTGTCATGAAAGTCAGGACCATCCTTTTTTTCAGTGCGGATATAGTTTGAGGATATGGAGGACTTTGATGTCTGCGTGCCTCTTTACTGACATTCCGTCTGAATGGGAGAAAGTTATAGCCTGGAGCATTGCTACACTCCAGAGGAAAGATTTACAAGCTAGTCTTGGTAAACTTTGTTTAGGTGCATGCATTTATCATCTTTGGCAATAAAGAAATGCTTTGGTGCACAACAACAATTTGAGAACTGAGGAAACTATGGTTAAATAGATTACATGGGAAGTTCGTACTCGAATCCTTGCTAAGGGATCTTTTAAGAATCTAGATAAATATATAGAGCTTGTAATTAGTTGGAATTTACAAAAGTTGTTGATATAGGTTTGTTGCTTTCCTGTAGTAATGACTGTATAGGTCGTTCTGGATAGTGTCCTCTACTCGAGGTTTTTGGGCTAGTGTTTACTAGCGTGTACAGTTGGTTAAGCTTTATAAATTTTTTTAATTCATCCAAAAAAAAAAAAGTGCTTCATGAGTTATATAGGACTTTCATTTTAAGATATAGACATGTAAAAATACCTTTGAGAGAACATTACCTTTGATGAGACGCAAGCGACTTGATCGATCGCTAAAGGCCAGGATGAGCAGTGGGGCTAACCCTCTCATTGTCAAAAGAGTGTAAATAAAAATTTAAAAGGACCACAATTAAAATAATTATTGTTAGAAAATGCAATAAAAAAAGCTGTAGATAGAATTTTATATATTTCATACTTTTTTCATGGTGATATATGCAAATGTACGTACGTCATAGACGCGTTATAAAGCAAGTCTCTATATGAAAAAACAAGAAGAAAAAAATAAAAGTGGCTATATATATCATATATGCCACCTTCCATTGTTCAATAATTGGGTAGTAAAAACTTCAAATAATTCTCCACACTATGTGAACACTCTGACCTTATCTTATACATGCATTACTAATTTGAGCTGAAAATGAGAAATACTCTTTTTTTTTGGAAAACTTCACTTACAACACTGATCTTTCATCTCTGCAATCATAGTATTAAACTTTAAAAAGTTTTAATTTAGTGTATCAATCTTTCAATTTTTTTCAATTTCAGCCATCCGTTAAAATTTTCCGTTAAATCCTATCAAAATTTTCAAAATACCCATGTTTTTTTTTCTAACTCTTTGCAATTTTTTTATTTTAAAAAAATGAGGGTATTTTGAAAACTTAGACATAATTTAATGGAAAATTCTAACAAATGATTAAAATTGAAAAAAAAATTGAATAATGGCTATCCTAAATTGACTCTTTCTAAAGTTTGAGGTTATGATTGCAAAATTGATATAAGATTAATGATCGTAAGTGAAGTTTTCCCTTTCTTTGTTTGTTTTTTTTTTTTTTTTTTTTTTTTTTTTTTTTTTTTATAAAAAAAAAAAGTAAAAGTTCCTTTCCCTCTGTGGGTAACTTGAACGTACCGCGCTAAGGAACCTTAAGTTTTTGGAGCATTGGATTCGCCAATTAATGACTATCGTTATACTTTTGTTTCTTGGCAAGTATATATATTTGAATAAAGTTATTTAATAAATTGTTATATAATTTGATGATGTGACAATAAAAATCACTGCTTCGATTAACATTTATAAATAAAAAAATTAATAATTAATTTTCAGTACCACCGCATTCTAATCATATATTATTTTTTTTTAGAAGAATCATTCTAATCATATATTAGTGTACTGTGTAGTATTATTCATATGTATATTTTGTACGATGACATGTATGTTACGTTATATCTTCTTAGAGCATCTACAAGAGATGCTCTCATTGGTTTCATCCACCTGAAAAATCAAACGTAGGCTCTTCTACAAATAGGATATATACATAACCAGTAAATAAGTGAATCTCAAAGTTCATCCTTCAGACGACTGATAAAGTGATGGGCTCTGAAACACATCCAAAAGTTCCTGTCATTGATTTTTCCGGCGAAAAATTGAAGCCTGGAACTTCTTCTTGGTCCTTGACAAGCAAAGACGTTCGGAGTGCACTAGAAGAGTACGGATGTTTCATAGCAGTGTACGATAAAGTTTCAAAAGAGCTTGAAAACGCAATTTACCATGCAGGAAAAGAGGTCTTTGAGCTCCCGACAGAAACCAAATTGAGAAACGTTGCTCAGAGGACTTACCATGGTTATGTGGGAGATATCTCCCTTGTCCCTTTGCATGAAAGCACAGGCATCGATAACGCAACAACCGTAGAAGGAACAAAAAGATTTACTGATCTCATGTGGCCCAATGGGAATGAGAATTTCAGGTATATCAAAACCTTTTCATGCGTCGTTAACAAATTTTGTTGATTTTTGTATAACTCTACCATTGTTATTTCATTGCTAGTGAGACCATGCTTTCGTACTCAAAGCTAGTGGGGGATTTAGATCAAATGGTACAAAGAATGATTTTTGAAAGTTATGGTTTGGAGAAGTACTATGACCCTCACAACGAGTCCACATATTACCTTCTTCGGCTCATGAAATATAGAGTGCCTGAGACAAATGAGAGTAATATAGGCTTCCGTGCTCATACGGACAAGAGCTTCACTGCAATCATCCATCAAATTTATATTGACGGATTGGAGATCGCAACGAAGGACGACGAGTGGATTGCTTGCGAGCTATTGCCGTATTCCTTTGTCTTCTTTGCTGGTGATGCACTCTTGGTATGTTACCCTCTTCTATTTCCGGAACGAAAAGACTTTTACCGGTTGATTTGACGTGTTTTAAGAAAAAAAAATTTTAAGCACCTAAAATGGGAAGCCATTGACGTGTGAAATGAATATCAAGAATAGTATTAATCTTTATGTTTTACGTTGTTTGTTAATATTTTTCTATTGAAAAGAAAAACAAATTAAAGAAACATAAAAAAAAATTTACCAAACAAAGCCACAGTTTTTGGGGAATTAGGCAAACGTTTTGAGAAGCATATTTTGAATGATGCATGCAGGGATGGAGCAATGGCAGAATTCGTTCAGCTAGACATCGAGTCGTTCTGAACACAAAAGAAGAGAGGTACTCAGTGGGGCTGTTTTCGTTCAGTGCTGGAATGATACAAGTTCCTGAGGAGCTGGTCGATGAGCAACATCCAATACGGTTTCAGGCATTTGATCATCAAAAGTTCCTTCGTTTCTTCGAGACGGAGGAAGGCCGGAATGCTGAGTGTCCTATCCAAGCATACTGTGGTGCTTGAAAGTAGCTATTTCCATGTAGATGAACCCTGTCAAGTTTATGTGTCGATTTGATAAAAGTCTGTCAAGTTTATATTTGAGTTTGATAACTGTATGGCTTGGTTGTTATGAATACTGTTTGTGCGTTTTTATGTAAGCCTGTATAAGTTTTATATATATATATATATTAATGTTGACAGGTTTCTTAATAAGTTAAGCTTTTGAGAAGATGAATTTGTAATGTCGAAGACGATTCATTTAAAATATTTATTTTTTTGCACAGTAATACCAGATTTCCATCGATTTATAACTCACACTTATCTCACTCTTTGTTCAATACTTACTCGTAAGAGGAGATGTCATTTGATCAATTATTTAAAACCCATTAGATTAAAACAAAAGAATAATAATAATAAAAATAAAAAATAATAATAATAATAAAATAGACAAATAGAGGGAGAGGTAATCTTTTGAAATGTCGAAAGCTTATTTTATATCACATGGTCGTGTTTTTCAAACGTCTATTATCCAGTTGAGATATGTTACATGCATATTACTTATACATCTTTTGTACATCACTTTTATAAATCAACCATTAAATCGGTGGGACCCACATGTGAATCCTTATGGGGATTTGATTCCTACACAACACCATCACAACAATTGCACAACACCTCCTCACATGGGGTTGAACCCCACACACTGGGCCCCATCCCCATGTGAGGGGGTGTTGTGCAGTTGTTGTGGTGGTGTTGTAAATCTATCATTTTCCATCCTTGTGGATCCTACAGATCTAATGATTGATTTATAAAAGTCATGTACAAAAGATGTACAAGTGATGTGCAAAAATCATTTCTCTATCCAGTTTTTCTTTGTGTGAAAGTATTTTTCTTAGGAATATGTTAACACAGTCGACCTCATGCCAGTAGTCCAGTTAAAGTGACTTACGGAGAGACAAAAACCAGCATTGGTGACTCGTTCTAGGTAATATTGTTGTAGAACACTCCAACGCGTAAGTCAATGGATAATTTTTGGAGGGAATGGAAAGCGAAAAAGTGAGGAAGAGCTTAGAAATTTACCTGCTTATATAGAAGACTCCTAGCAAATGGGATAGTACTGACCATTCTGCATTGGCGTGTGGCAAACGTGGTTGTTATGACGCGGGTAATGGTTGGCAAATATTCTCATTCACAGGCAATTGTCAAAGTGGTCCTACTGTTCGTCAGAACGGTAACGTGGCAGGGGATACAGGTTTTTCGTAATGCACCCTTCAATCAACTTGGGCCGCTAGTCGAAGGGGGCACACCTGACCACTTGTCCTCATCTACCGATGGACACAACTAAGCCCAAGGTTAATCATGAGGGCCAATGGGGCTGTTTTGACCTAGAGAATATAGGATTTTTTTATTTTTTTTTCTTTTGTGAAATACAAATTTATCATTTGAATTACATTTCTAAAGCTACAAAATTAGCAACCATTTAATATTGAAATCAAAAGATATCACAAGTTTACTTCAAAAGGTTTAATTGGTTCATGATTACCAATTTGCTATATTGCATGAAGCCACGTGTAATTAGGACTACATCGTTCTCCTCGAGTTGGATAGAACTGGGCCTTGAATTCGAATCGTCTTCGCCTCAATCTTTCGGATGCCCAATCAATCCCTTCAGTAACGCCCAAGCTTTTTAAATAAGTTGCAAGTACAAAATATCTTAATTTTCCATGTGACATTACTAAATAAACTATACTGCTAACAGTCGCATCTAAAATAATCATACATAAATTTGTTCTTTTTCTTTTACTTCGCAAACTCATCTCAAAATAAACCGTACTAGAGCTTCTACAAAAACATCAAATATTAATATTGATATTACAAACTTAATTTACATATATAACATTGTTCTCAAAATGTGACACATGCGGCACAAAAAAATGCAATAAACTGACAACATTAGTCAGTTGTCCACAAAATAGTCAGCCTCAAGCTCAAAATCCCCAAACAAGCATGAGTCTTTATCATCATCCTCTCCAACATATGTAAAATTACCACAATTTTACAGGGGGATGTGTGAAGCCTCGGCTCCACAGGACCATAGGTATAAGCCAATTAATCATTTATAATATGAGCTATCATTTCAAAAATGCCTCTAACTAGTGTTTACAATAATAGATATATTTTTCAAAAACTAAGCTTGTCTCCAAATCGTCATATTTGTTAGCATAACCACTCATAGCGAAGTTTGTACAAATATATACAAAATTCTCTTATGTTTTCTTTGCATCTTCATAATATACATATAACTCTACATGACATAACATGGAGCAATGAACTCATTTTTGAGTGTTTTCAAAGTGTTTTCTTGCCATTTTACTAATTCTAATAATTTATTTAATTTAATATACATCTTAAATATCTAATTAATATCTTAAATGTTTAATTCAAATCTTGGACATTACAATGGTAACTCCACAATTGCATAGAAAATGTTGTTGATGTAGGTGGCAAGGGCGTTGATAAAGATCCTGTCATAGTTAATTTACTTGGGCTACAATGATTGAGGTCATGAGATGCCGTTTGCTTTTGTGTTTGATTAACATGTACTTATGC